>PVJA010015738.1:0-44631 GCA_004027025.1 Myocastor coypus | reverse complement strand
AGAATTGAGTCCATTTACATTGATGGTTATAATTGAAATGTATTGACTTATGGCTGACATGACTCTTATTCTCTAGTGTTTACCAATTTTTCCTCCTATTTTTAGTTGGTTACTCTATTTGGTGGGATCTTTCTGTTCTCATTTGTTGGATTCAGGTCATTTTGGTCCCATTCTAAAATATTTGTCAGAATATTATGTAGCACTGGCTTTGATGTCATGAAATTCTTTAGTTGTTCTTTGTTATGGAAAGATTTCACTTCTCCCTCATACTTGAAGGAGAGTTTTGCTGGGTACAATAGTCTGGGCTGAAGATTGTTTTCATGGAGGACTTGAAGCACTCTGCTCCATGGTCTTCGTGACTTCATGGTTTGTGAAGAGAAATCCACTGTTATTCTATTGGGTTTTCCTTTAAATGTGATCTTTTTCTTTTCTCTAGCAGCTTTTAGTATATTATTCTTCAGCTGGCTTTCTGGTATCTTGACTATTATATGTCTTGGTGTGTTTTAGTTGGGTTGATGTTATTTGGGGTTCTGTAGGCTTCAGTTACCTGAATGTCTGATTGTTTTCTCAGATTTGGGAAGGTTTCTGCTATTACTTCTGCCTATATTCTTTTTATATCATTTGTATTGACTCCTTCTTTCTCCTTGATTCCCATTCATCTCGTGTTGTTCATTTTTGCATCGTCTTGCAGATGGTGAACTATTTTTTCCCTGCATTCTGGTTGTTTTTAAAAGATCCTTTCTTACTCTTTCACTGTCTGCAACTGTGTCTTCAAGGTTCGAAACTCTATCTTCATTTTCGTTCATTCGGCTCTGCAAACTTGTGATCGAGGTTTTATTTTCTTGTATATTTCTTTGAAACTGTTTCATGCGATCTATGTCTTTCCTATATTGCTCCGTCAGGGAGTCCATCATTTTTCTATTCTCCTCTAATTTTTTATCGATGTCTTCTTTAATAGTATTGAAGTCTGTCATTATGGTTGTCCTTTCTCTCTCTAATACAGAGATTATTTCTGTTCTGTTCTCCTTTCTACTTTTGTGTAGTTGTTCCCCTACTTGGGATGCTATTGATTTAGGCATGTCTTTGTCAACTTCAGCCATTATTTCTGCCCTGATGTCCTCTATACGTTTCTCCAGCCGTTTTTCCACTTCATGTATTTCTTTTTTTACTTCAGATGTTATCTCTGATCTCAGTTGCTGTATAAGTTTCTGCACTTGTGTGTCTGCCTCAGATGCTACCAGTTCAGAAGTTTCATCTGAATAATTCTCATTTTCTTCCGTGATAGTGTCTTCTGTATTTGGTTTGGGTGGGCACGGGTCCTGAGACTGCCTCCTACTCCTTGTTGTTATCATTTTGTATGGAAGCGACCTCTGCACTTTGGTGGCTTTATGTGTGTCTATGGGCGTTTGGTCTGGCGACTCCAAGCTGGTTCCTCTACAGAGGTTCCTGACTCTGTGTTGGAGCTCTGGCTGCTAGCTTTTATAAATCCTGGTGGATGTGGTCTGTAGGTGGAGGTGGAGCTTTGGGATTGAATAGTCCTGGTAGGCTCATGCACCATATTGGTTGCCAAAGGATCTATTTGATGGGTTCGATGCTGCAGCTTGGGCTGGAGGGGTTCAAAAAAAAAAGGGGGGTGTTGAGCGGGGAAGGCGGGAACGCAGAGGCGGGGCAGAGGGGCACAGGGGGCTTATCCGCGGCGGGCGCGCGCGCTCGGCTCCCAGAGGTGCGGTTTGGGTCTGGGCTGGAACAGGACGTTAGTGGCGGGAACGCAGAGGCAGGGCAGAGGGGCGCAGGGGGCTTACCTGCGGCGGGCGCACCGGGTTGGGTTCCAGCGGTGTGGTTTGGGTCTGGGTTGGAACAGGAAGTTAGTTGTGGGAACACAGAGGTGGGGCAGAGGGGCGCAGGGGGCTTCCCCGTGGCTGGCGCCCAGGCTTGGTTCCCAGTGGTGCGGTTTGGGTCTGAGTTGGAACAGCTGTATTTTATTTTATTTATTTATTTATTTATTTATTTATTTTTGTCTTTTTGAGACAGGGTCTCAGTATGCAATTGAGGTTGGCCTTAAGCTTACTTTTGTAGCCCAGGGTGGTCTCAAACTCACACCAATCCTCCTGCCTCAGCCTCTGGAGTCCTGGGATTATAGGCGTGAGCCACCACGTCTAGCTTTTGGTGTATTTTAAATGGGCTGTTTTTTAACCTTTGAGTATGTCATCTATTTGTTTTTAATTTCCTTTTCCGTGGTTACTATGATGTCAAATATATTTTCATGTTTATTGGTCATTTGCATATCATCTTACATGAAGGATATGTTAAGTCTTTTGCCCATTTTCCTATGGGATTGTTTTCTGTTTCTTGTTAATTACAATACTTCTTTATATGTGTTGGATAACCATCCCCTGACAGGAGTGTTGTAAAGATCTTCTGCTCTAAAGCTTACTGTTTGTATCATTCTATGTTTTTACTACTAGGGATTGAATTTATGGCCTTCACACTAGGGTACATCCCCAGGTACCCTTCCCCCACCTTTATTTGAAACAGGATCCACTAATTTGTTAAACTGTCCAGTCTGGGCTACATTTGAGATCCTCCTGCATCAGCCTCCCAGAGATTACAGGTGTTCATGACTATGCCTGGTTCTATGAACTCTTTTTTTTTTTTTTTTTTTTTTTTTTTTTGCAGGAGTGGGGATTGAACTCAGGCCCTTGCACTTGCCAGGCAAACGCCTATTCTACTAAGCTATCTATTAACTCTTTTGATGCACTTCTATTTATCTTTTCCATCATGATGAATGCATTTATGTCCTATTTAAACCTTTTTCTTTTTCAAGGTTATAAAAGTGTGGTATATTTTTAGATACCATATCTTTTTTTTTTTTTTTTTTTTAACATGGCCCGCTTAGCCCAACCTGAGGGCAGGGCAGGTGCAACATGTAATGCCAGGGATCCAACTGCAGTCCCTGTAGGCTTGTGTAAGCTTGCCTCAACAGGTGATCTAGACTGCTGAGCTATCTCAGCCCTTGTATAGTATCTTTTGTGTTACATACTTGTATCATAGTTCATTTACAGTTGCTTTATGTATATAGTGGTATAGATCAAGGTCCAATCTTTTCATGTAAATATCTCATTGGCCCAGCACTGTAAATGAAGCAAAACTTTCCATTGTGTATTTTAGAGGTGCCTTTCTTATGCAATGAGTATATATGTATGGATTTAAAAAAAATTCTTACAGTCTTTTTGTTTATCGCTGTGCCAGTATCATTCTAGTGTACTTCGAAATAAGTAAATATTGGTATCTGGTAATGACTACTTCCAGTTATTGTTGTAATTTAGGATTATGTTTTTTTTTGTTTTTTTTCTTGACTCTACTTCCCAGAGGTATTTTGTAGCGGTAGTTCTCTTCCAAGAGAATTGAATTTTAACTGACAGTATGGAGTCTGACAGTCCACAAAAATAGCCTCTTCTTTCGTAGATCTAGGCTAACTTCTCCCAATGTTTTATTATTTTCTGGGAAGATGTCTTATTTTTCTGTTAGTTTTACTAGTTTATTTCTAAGCATTTGGGTTTTAGGCTGTTGTACACACTATCCTTTAAAAATTTCATGTTTTCCTATTTGTGACTAGTATAGAAATTAGCATAGTGCTTTTGTATTGGCCTAGTGTGTGGTAGCCTTATGAATTTTCCTCTTCCTGCTCTTTGGTTCTCTGGTGCTGTCTGCCTGTGTGCCTGCACTTCCCTGTTCTAACTGTGGCTTTATGCAGAGATGAGCATGAGGAGAGCAGCAGAAAGCTTGGAGCACTTTTCCTTGGAGCACTTAACCCGATCTCAGTAGTCTATCTTGGGAACATCTGATGGGAGCCCCGCTACCTACTCCTGACAGTGCCATCAATTTCCCAACTGCCTGGCTCTTTACCAGGCCTGTCTGAACATGTGCTCTTTGATTTCACTCCATTGCTGTGTAGTGGGTAGAATCCAGGAGTAGAGGTTCAGGAATGGGTGCCCTGCTCAACCTCATGCTAGGTATGTATAGAATAGGCAATTTCTTGACTTTTAATGACTGTACCATCCAAAGGTGGAAAACTCTGAGCTCTGCCTAAGATTTTATTGAAGTATGCTATTAGCTTTTCATTGGTATGGTCTAGGTTTACTGTTCTGGCACTTTTTTTTTTTTTTTTTTTGGTAGTTGAGGCTTTGAGAGATGACCATGCCCTAGTTTCTTTGATCATTATATTTTTGCTCTAGTTTTTGTTGCTTCTCACTACTTTGATAGGTTGGGCAGAGTGAAGAGGAGGGAGAAGAAAGAAGGGCTTCCTTGTACCATCGTTAACTTTTGTTCCCTGAGTGATAGTTAATGATCTTCTAATGACTTTGATTCAGTCCTAATGGGTAAATATTTATTTAGCATCATTACTTTAAGCAAGTTTTAAAAGCCTCATTCAGTGTATTCTTCCTCAAAATATATTCTGCTCTTTAAAATGTCCCTTTGTCAGCTTTAAACTGGCAAGGTTTGACATGCAGTGTGTTATCAGCCTGCGTAGCTGAGAAGGCTGGCCTGGAAGGATGACCTTGGCTCATGGCCTCTACACTGTTACTGGCTCAAGTGCTTGTAGTGTATGCCTTAGGATCTGGCATGAATTAATCATTGCTTGGTAAAAACAATGTTTTTGTTGAAGTTTAGGAATTTCTCAAGTTGTGTTCTGTTTAGTTTTACCAGTATTTATCAAGCACCAGAGATGTACTTTCGTAGGCCCTGGAGATAGACATGGATCTGCTGTTGTTCTGGACTTGGAGTTTCTTTGTGTTAGTTGGGAGATGAGGCTGATTTCTCTGTGCTCAGATGTGAAGCCTGGAGCGAGAGGCATCCAGAAAAGAATCATTCAACAGAGTTAGGACTAGTAAGGGATTAAGCATGAGGGCTTAACTAGAAATATACTTTAAATTCCAGGCCATCACACAGGTATTGAGGATATAGGCTAAAGAAGACAAGTGGGAGGCTCTGCTTTGCAACACCTCTCTCCAGCTCTGTTTATCCAGTGAATGCTTTTTTACAAGGTTTACATAGCGACATCTGTGATAAAGGGAAATTTGTGGTTTTAAGATGTTTCATCAATGTTGGGCAAATAATTACTATACCCTTATTCATGAACTAGTGTTACCTTATAGTAGGTGCTTAATAAGCATTTGTTCATTGGATGAAGACCTTGATGAGCCTAGTCTTCTCATGCTGGTCTTCAAAGGGTGGTTGCACGACAGGGACTGAATGGAGAATGAGGATGCCCAGACAGGGTCCTCTCTCCCACAGGCTTGGACTAACTTGCTAGGTAGCTGCACTGGTGTCAAGGGGAGCTGCACTATAGGGGCATGGGGGCATACAGTGGTGTATAAGAATGCATGTTGGGAATATGTGAATGACATTCAGCAAGATCGCAGCTCCCACAGTTACTTCTGGTAAGTGAGATCCTTGGCAACAGGGAGGTAGCAACAGGGAGAGTTGGTTCACTCCACTGAAGAGGCTTTTTGTAAACATTCATAAAAGTTGAATAGCCAGGATGCCATGGGGTCTCCTGCCTCTTTGTTCCTGATCTGTAGAAGAAGCATGGTGAAAATGTGCTATGGGTTGAAGAAAGTTTGGCTTTGAAAGTCAAAGCTTAGGAGCTGGGGAGAGAGCTCAGCAGTCTAAGCACCAGCCTGGCAAGCATAAGGACCGGAGTTTGATCCCCAGTACCACACACGATGCTGGCACTGGAACCGCAGGCGTGATGGTACATGCCTGTAATCCCAGTGCTGAGGAGCTGAGATAGAAGGATCACTGTGAGTCTGAACTGCATAGTAAGACCTTGTATCCAATAAATAAATACAGCTTTTTTTTTTTTTTTAAGTCAGAGACTTGGCTTTTTATCCCTGGGCTGGTGTCACCTGTGTGGGGATGAGGCCTCTGTGAACCTCTGTCCTCCAGGGCTTCATCTGTGAGGCGGCTGTTCTGCCCATGCTCAAGTAATGCTGGTTCCACTGTGGTGTGGATTTCTTGTATTCCATGCTGTGCTAACTGAGCAGAGTTTATCTGGGGTGTGTGGTGGAGGGGGCAAGGGATCCCTGGCCTAGACTGAATGGTCATGCTCATTCAGATTTTGTTCTTATGTGCTGCTCTGTTTTTGACCTTTCCATGGTTCTCGGTCTTTGCTATTTTTAGGGCTTTTAGGCTCTAATAAAGAAATGATCCTTACAGAGCTGGGTCTCCTAGTTTCTGGGCCCTTAGTCTTTTCTGA
Source organism: Myocastor coypus (assembly GCA_004027025.1). Lineage (NCBI taxonomy): Eukaryota > Metazoa > Chordata > Mammalia > Rodentia > Myocastoridae > Myocastor > Myocastor coypus. The sequence continues at coordinate 38,372 of PVJA010015738.1, read as the reverse complement.
AGGACTTCCTGAAGACTGTTGCCTTTCCTTTAGCTGTTGGAGCTAAAGGAGAGGTGTAATTCTGCTCAATCAGTCAACACAAGTTGATCTAGACTTTTGGAAGACATCACTAAATAAAAGTTGGAAGTTCAGTTGGGCATGGTGGTACACACCTGTAATCTCAGCACTTGGGAGGCTGGGACAGGAGAATCAGTGTGAGTTTGAGACCAGCCTGGGCTACAAAAGTTAGCTCATGACCAGCCTGAACTGCATAGAAAGGCCCAGTATGCGCACACACGCACACACAACACACACACACACACACACACACACACACACACACACACACACAGTTTATGCCTTTGAAATGCTTCTGTTTGAATGGATAGGGGATGGATGGAGTGGAGCAGATGGATGTTTTACCGTATTTATACATAAATAAGTTGAGGACACATGTAGATGAGGGTAAGGGGGACTCTAAGATAGGGAGCTGGACAGATTGCATTATTAAATAGGGCAACCAGGATAGGTCCATGTGGTGAGCTGGAAGCAGGGACATGAAGGAAGATGAAGGGGATCAGCTGGAATCCCTGGTTTGGTTTGTTTCAAGCAAAAGGATGAACCAAAGTCTGGCTGTGGGGAGGTCATCAGGAAAGCCATTGCAGCCGGGGTAGAGTAAGCAGGTGTGGACTGTAGAGGGGAGGGGTCAGGTTATTGGGGTCTGATCTATTACAAAGGCTTTGATCTTGCGGGGGAGTGAGATTGTGTGTGTGTGTGTGTGTGTGTGTGTGTGTGTGTGTATGCAGATGCGTGTGCTTATGTGTACATGCATGTATGCTTGTACATAGTCTGAAAATCAGGAATAGCCTGGTCCAGAGATAAAGGCTATAGGATTAGGAGGCATGTTTGTTGTTTCTTGCTAGAGATCAGAGTGCAGAAGGATTTTTCATTGCAAAGTGGCCCTGAACATTATCAAATGACACACTCTTATCCCGTAAGCAGCATATTAACAGCAATGTTCCACAGTGCCTTTTTGGTCTCTTTTTTGTTACTTTTAATAAGAAATAACAATATGATAGCTTCAAAACACATTAGTAGTACATTTACAATAATTGATACATTGTATATTGTTGTCTTCATAGTAGTTATAAAGAGCACAGGGTGTAGACATGATAAATTTTCTAATTCATATTGATAAGGAAAGCAAAAAAGAAAAAATTTCTTCTCTTTGAACTGAGAGGAAGTAGTTGTATACATAGTCCAATGTTCCATAATTGCATTGGGTTACCGGTGAAACTGGCAATGTTGGAGGCTGTTGATTTAAGCCTCTTACAGCTCGTCATGCTAATCTAGCTCTGCATTTTATGCCTCATAATTAAGCTTTTCTGCTGCGTGATCAAGGGCAAATTAAAGTAAGACCTGTACAACAAACCATTCATATGTATCTTCCAAGGTCAAATCCACTCAGGATTAACCTTGTTTTTTTTTTTTTGTCCTGCAAAGCTTTATTCCAGAGGGGCTCAGTCCTTCTTGTCAGCTGCTTTCCTCCTGGTAGCCAGCACGTTGCTCAGCTCCTCAGGCTTCCTCTTGGCATGGATGTGCGTCCCCACCCTTTTCTTGATGAACTTGAGGGCGCATTTGTCCTTGGAGACCTTGAGCAGCTCCATGGCATGCCAATTGTAGGGGGTGAAGCTGCACACCTCCCGGATCATGTCCTGCACGAACTTGGTGTGTTTGGTGAGGTGTCTGCGGAGGCGGCTGTGCCTCGGTTTGCTCACATTCTTAGTCACCTTGTGGCCCTTGTTGAGGTCCATGGCCATGGGATAGCCAAGGGCCATGGCTACTGTTCTTCAATGGTTGCTGTGGTGGAAGGCAGGATTAACTTTGGAACCATGTATAGTGCTTTATAGAACTGTTGTTAGTGTCAACCTTTGGGACAAGTCATGGCCATTGCTTGACCAACTTGCTTTCTGTGAAAGCCTGAGAGAACGTTTTTTTTCTCTGGGTGACTCTCCTTAGACACATTATAGTTCATTTATCCCTTTCCTCTGAGGTCCCATAATCTCCTTGATCAGAAAATTTGGGACACCTCTGAGTTATAGGATGTTACAGCACAGGTTCTCTTATGTCCTGAGTCCTCACTGACCTTGAAGGGCTAGGGCCAAAATGTTGGCTATCTTCATAGCCCTTCTTTTTCTCCAATTTTTGGTCTGTTAAGCTACATTCTCAACCCTCTAGCAGAGAAGCTTCATGATACTATTACTCTATAACATAGGTAATTGAGCTTAACATCACTGTCTTAAAACTACGCTGGAATGTCTGTTATTATGGTCTTTTAGATGTGTACCGCTTCTAATGTAAACTCAGTTACTGCTATACTCTCTCCCAAGTAAATGGTTGGTTAGCAACAACAAAAACAAACAAACAAAAAGGATACTGAGAGTAAGAGACTAGGCAAGATACCATAGGCTTAACAGGCTACAATTTTGTACATCTTTGGATTTCTAAATGTCTGCATAAAAATGTGTAACTGCTTTTATCACATGCTATAGAGATTTATTAGAATATCAGTGGTTGATGGGAAATACCAATTTCAAGCTAAGTCTAAGATGCTTGATATTCGGCAATGCCTTTGAACCTTCCCTGGTTGGGGGTTACACGACTTCTTGTGGGTGTGGAATTGGAGGGGTGAGCTGCTTTTCAGTTCATTACCAATTCTTGATGATGTGAAGAAGTGAAGCCCAGGACCACCTCTGAGGTCTTAGTAATGGCTTGTCATCTGTAGACAGGGAGAGCCCAGATGGTAGGTTTACAGTGCCGGTGGCCTTCCTGAGGCTTCTATGTGGCTCTCAAGGTTGCCTAGGTCAAGATAAAGAACACATTCTGAGAGGTTTTGGATTTGAGAATCTGGAACGTGGTACAGCTTTTGGAAATCTGCAGAGTGCTAGACTTTGTAGGAAGCAATGTTGGAGAGGGCTGTTGGTGCCATCCACTGGCTGTCTGGTCAGCGCTTTTCTGGAATGTGCAGAGATGGAGGTAAGACTAGTTGCTTTTCACACCCTTTGCTCATAGGCTGTGTCTGAAATTCAATATGCGAGCCAGGAAGTCAGTGAGGTACAACAGGGCCAGGCACAGGCAGGAGCTGAGAAAAACTGCTTGACTGGAGTGGTCAGGAAGGGAGGAAGCCAGTAGTTTGTGCCCCATTCACAGGAGAAGGAAACAGCTTCAGGTGTACCAGGCTCAGGATTTTAGGAGAAGTTGGAATCCAGGTTTTAAAAAGAGGTAATCTCATGAGCTAAACAGTAGTTTTGTGGAAGGTTTTACTTCTCTGTTGAATTTAACAACCTGTTACTAATTTTCATAGTAATTGATAGTTTTGTTGGAGTCTGGAAGCTACTGTTGAAGTGAGTTTAAATGCAGATAAATTTGTGACCCTTTCTAGTTTCATTTCTGCTGCCCAGGTCCCAGCAAGAGGGACCACTGAAGGCAGGTGATGGAAAAAGTAGCCTTCTCACTGGGTGAGTTCTGTGGCTGAGTGAAGCAGTTGCCAGGCGCCTGAGTGATGGAGGTGGTCTAATTAAAGTAGGATTGATTTATTAACAGGGCTTTACAGTCACATAATTTAACAAGTTGGAGGTGTTATGGGGCCTGGGATATTGCTAAAGAGTGCTAAGGCTCAAAATAATTACTGCCTGACTTTGGAGAGCATGACAGATGGGTCCTCATTGTTGCTGTAAATCTAGCCTGCAATTGAAATGGAATTCTTTGTTATATATCGTTGAGGGGCTCTCTCACTGATCCCTGGTTGTCTGGCTAGCACACTCCCCTCTGCATTTCCAAGGCTCTTTGTTTGTCTCAGCCTTCCACCACCACCCTCTCTCAGAGCCTACTGCTTATTCAGCTGCTGGATTTGCATTTGGCTTTGCCTTTACAATAAGTTGCCTGGGTCCTGTTCATTTTCCAGCTGTCTTTCTATTTGAATTTGAGTTTTCAGTCAGTTGTGCTTTCTGGACTGGTGTGACTTAGTTAAAAAAAGATCTGGTCTTTTAACTAGATGTGTATAAATATTTATTTAAGCCTTCTGTTGTTTGGTGTGCTTCTGGGAGTGTAGCTGTTATTAAGCCCCTTGAATAAATGAAAGCAGAGTGTAAGACAAGCAAAGTCCTGAAAGGCAGGAGGTCTCGGAGACTGAGAGGGACATTTTACCTGTGTCCTCCCTCTTGACTTGCCTGGCTCTCCACCACTCCCACATTGCCGCTGGCCCTCCACCATGAACCTTGTGTGCTGCTCGTGGAAGTGATTTGACCTACAAAGAAGGCTGGGTGTCACAAACTTGGGCTTCAGAAAGATGGTTTCTGGTACTGTGGTCTCCTGGGAGCCAGAAGCATTTATGAGCTCACAGTGCAGGCTTCTGTCTCTCAAATGTCCAGTATGAGGCCGGTTTCTTCCATTTCACTTAGACCTTTGGATATACCTGTTACTAGTTAGAAACTTTTTACCCAGATAAAAATGTTTTTCTTTTCTGATTTGAATTGCTACTATATGATAGTTTTAGGAAATGTGGAATATAAAAGAGAAATCTATCCACACATTCATCACTATTACCACTTGAGGAAATTTTTTTCTAGTCCCTACCCCTAATACCCCACTGGGCATTGAATTCAGTGCTTTTCACTGAGCTATATCATTAAACACTTTTTTTTTTTTAAGACATGGTCTCCCTAAATTGACCAGGCTGGGCTGGTGAGATGGTTCAGTGGTCTAAAGTGCCTGCTTAGGCAAGCTTAGGCAAGCTTAGGCAACTGTAGGGACCATGGTTCAATCCCTGGCACCACATGCTACACCATCCCTACCCCTAGGGAAGGCTGAGCTGGCCATTAAATACATACATACATACATACATACATACATACATAGACCAGACTATGCTTGGGTTTGGCTTCTAGTTGTTTTTAATGGCTTTCTTTCCTTTTTTCCTTCTTTTGAGACAGGGTCTCATTATGTAGTTCAGGCTGCCTTTGAACTCACTGTTCAGACTGGTTTTGAACTCTTTGACTCTCCTGCCTCAGGTTCTGAGTCATGCACATCACTCCTGGCTTCAGTGCACTTTTAAAACACAGTTGACGGTAAAGCTAGTCCTGTTACATACATCACTGTGTATCTCTACCTAATTGTCTTTTATAATGTCTTCCTCCACCCACTGGCTTTAGCCTGTGTGGCTTCTATGTGCCAGATCTTCTGTGCAAGGCCTTTGCACTGACTTCCCATTATCCGGGACGTTCTTCTCTAGACAGCTGGATAGGTCACTCCCTCTCTTCCTTCAAGTCTTTGCTTAAATGTCATCATCTATTATTATTTATCATTATTATTATTTGGCCTAATATGTTAATGTAAACATTGGGTGATAGCATTTTGTAAACATTGAAAAAATTATATATATACACATATGTATATATATAGTTATTTATTATATAGAAAACAGGAGGATCACTGTGAGTCTGAGCTGCATAGTGAGACCCTGCAACAAAAAAACTAAAGATATTTATATAAAGGCTATCTTCTCATCTGTTACTGAATAGTTAGATTCATCCAATGTTTTGCTATCATAAATTACACAAACTACGAACCTTGTGGTTAAGTACCTTTTCATTTCTCAGGCATTGTCTTAGTTACTTTCCTCACTGCTTAGAGAAAATACCCAATATCCAACAATAAAGGGGAAAAGATTCATTTAGCTCTCAGTTTGTAAAGGTTTCTATCTGTAATCAGCTGGCTGCAAGGCAGGGTGGCACATGGCAGAGAGAAAACAGCTCATGGCAGTGGAAGACAGCAAAAACAACAAGGAAACAGAGTGGCAGGGGAGAGACAGACAGACAAACAGAGAGACAGGGACAGATAGGGCAGGGGAGAACAAACAAACCTCTTTCTGTCCCTTGTAGCCAGGCTGCTGGCCGTAGGGCAGGTGTAGCACTCAGACCCTTACTCCCAGCATGGGATCATGAATCAGTTACAAACTAGATTCAGCCACCTCTGAGGAGCTGGCCTCCCATGAGTGCATGGGCGTTTTGGGAGACATCTAGACACAAATCATTACAGGCATTAAGGAAATTCTTAACTGATAAAAAGATTATCAGGGTGAGGTATGTTAAGACTCATGTGGTGCAAGTCAAAAAATCAGCTCAATTGCCTCAACAAACTTAAATTTATTGAGCAATGTATTTGAGGAACCAAGGGATATGTGTATTAAAAACAGCCGATTCCAGGGACTGAGCTGACCTTCTCAGGGCCTGGTAGTGTCCCTTAGCTGCTGCGCCCACTCCCTCTGTATTCATTCTGAGGCTTTCTCTGCCCATTTATGTCAGAATCATTTCCTACAGCTCCTGTTTTTGTCTCATGTTTCTAAAACTACCTCTTAGGAAAGCATTCCCTCCCTAATATTTTAGCAAAAAACTTAGGATGGGTTCTTGTTGTCCTCCACTGGATTATGTAGATTTGGGTCACTACCTTTGGTCATAGCACAAATTGATGGGATGTAGCAGGGTGGGAATTGTGTCATTCCTGCTCACACCACAGTCTGAGGCTAAAGCTAGTGCATTTCTCTAAAGGAGAATCAGCGTGCTTCCCCCAGCATGAGATGGGTCCTAGAAAGGGCCCAAACAACACATCTTCATGTTATTTATGAATATTTTAAGGACTGTGTCTTAGCAGGGAAAGAGAGGTGCCCACTGCAACTTCTAAGCCTGAAAGTGTAAGTCCAGCCTAACTAGATGGAAAAGCATATGCACTTTGACCATGAGGAGAAGGGCTGGGAAACCAGGCCACAGTTCCCAGAGAATTGGATGAGGCTCCCCATAGCTTGCAAGCATGTGCCTAAGAGGCTGGTGGTAGCCACTAGCTGTACAAGTGCACTTCTAACTTACGAGTGATGGGGATAGATTTGAATGTAAAGCACAAAAACATTCTTAAAGATTGCTCTGCGATTGTGCTACCTGCTATCCTGATGAAATGGAAGGTGCGGACAATTCAGTTGGTTGTATTCCAGCATGGTTACAGAGTACATAAACAGGCTCTGCATTGGTGTCCTGATAGCTTCAGTGACTTCTTACCTTAAGCTCTGCAGGCCCTGCCTTGGTAAAAAGCAACCTTCATATGAGAGCTCTGCTTCATAGCTGCCTGCTTGCCTATCTCTTCACAAACATTACCAGGTGAGAGCATGCTAGGCCCATGTCTGTTAACTGCCCTACAGGCAATAGTGAACCCTATGATGGCATGTAGCTAGGCTCAGCTATGTGTGCCTGGTGCTCCAGGGGCCCTATAACATCACCTCTGCCTCAAGTGGTCATCCTGGTCCAGGGCTCCTGTTCTTCAAATGGATTTATTCTTGGAATGAAACAAATCAGAAATACCTCAGTGAAAACCTTGTGGTTTCCTGTCTTTACATGGTAACAGGGAAGGCTTAAAAGAACTGACCCTTTGTGTTGAGTTCATTTTTTATCCTAGAATTAGAATATATTGTGATGGCTTAGGAACTAAGGGGAATGAAGTTGTTACCCAACACTCCTCACACATTCTTGAAAGGCCTTCTGAGCTCTTCAGTTTGGTTCTTGTGTTAATGATTACTTGCTCTTACGTAGTAGCAAAAACCAGGAAGCTGGCCTCAAAGGAAAGCTGCCAGAGGTAAGACTAGGTGGAGGGCCCTTCAGTGTAACTTCTCAGGCAATTTTTGACATTTTGTTTTCCATGTCATCAAGGGTATTACATTGAGACGACTTATGAGTGAAGGACTCTAAGTCAACCTGAGGCCCGATGGCTCACGTTCCCTCTTGGTGCACATAGGCTGGAGCAACACTAATGTTCCACTTGTGCTCTAGGTATAGAGCAGGCTTGTTTCATTCACACACGCAGGGCTTCCTGGTACAACTCCAGAGTGCTTGAAATTATGGGTAGTGGGCTGCCATGGAGTCAGAGAAACTCTGCTATTCAGTGGTCATCTCTTTTATTAGATCACTGAGATATGAAATTCCTTCTGTTTCCTACTGTAATCAACTTTTTAAGATTTGTAGCTCACTATATGTCTGACATTACCATGTAATTCATACACACACATCTTCAAGTCAGCATTTACTGCTTGTAAAGCAGGTGATCTGTTGTGACTGCATGTGGAGGTGAGTGCTTTTCCAGCTGTGCTGCCCAGGCTAGAGAGCACAGGCAGAGACAAGAGTAGGAGCTCAGCCTTGTGGCTTTGCTTTTGTCTGTTATGAATATTGAGTGTTGTTGAAGATGTTAGTGTTGAAGTGGCTTCCACTAGTGATAAAAAAGCAACCCGCAAGAAACACAACTAAAATATTCTAAATAACAGGTTGTAAAGGGGAAAGGCAGATACCCTGTTTAATTTGTTTCTATGAAATTCTTTTTATTTATTTATTTTTATTTTAAAGACTAAAAATAGCAGAAACAAAGATAGAAAAACAGTTACAAGTAAGAGTACATACAGTACAGAATTTCAAAACCAGAAAAATTTAACAATGGTTGTATTACATATTTTCATCATAGGATCAGTTTAGATTAATAGATATAGGTATATAAGATTGAACAAAGCAATTAAACATTAACACTTTGTATAAACATTAATTTTTTAAACATTTATCTTTTTTTGTGGGACTGGGATTCGAACTCATGACCTTGCACTTGCCAAGCAGGCACTTGTGCCATGAAGCTATCTCTCCAGCCCCTGTTTCTATGAAATTCTATTATGCTTAGTTAGCAATGACTAAGGACTTACTCCAAGCCATAGGGTGTTTCCATGCTCAGTGCAGGGCACTCGGGGGTCCACTACCTCTTTGCACGTCCCAACATAGGTGGTAAATGAATGGTGTTTGGCAGAGCTATGTATTCTTATACCACATACCTGTGTTGCCTGAGATAGCTGTACCTGCACACTGTGCCCAGCTGGCTCTGCCTCTCTGTGAGTACTAAGAGCAGGAACTCCTGAGCAGTTCATGTCAATATAATAAAAACTATGGACAGTATTCCGCCTTCCATAGCCTAAGGAATGGAATGATTTGAGCTAAGTTTTAGGGAGGACTTAGAATGCTAAGAAGCCGGTGGTTCTCTCTATCTAGCACTCGGTTTCTGCTTTTCGTGTGTCTTTTTACCCTATTATCTTTTTTTTTTTTTTTTCTCTCCAGAATCTGGGATTGAACTCAGGCCCTTGTGCTTGCCAAGCAAGCATTTATTCTACTGAGCTATTTCCTCAGCCTGCCACATTATCTTTGTAGTAAACAGGGTTGTAGGTTTCAGTTATAACTACACAAATTGACCAAGTTGGTCCACTTTGGGTCGGGTGACCCCCTTGTGCACATAGCACAGCATGACTCTGGGTATGTTCCTGGATATTGTGGATGGGGTGGAGAGTCGCTCCCAGAAAAGGGCCACTGTAGTCAGCTGAATGGATGTCTTGCATAGTTGCTAACCCCGGTGCCCTGCACCCAAACTTCTTTCCACACTTGAACAATCTATGTCCCAGAGCAAGCCATCTCAAGATTTTGCTGACCCAGGGTGGACATTGCTTGTTAAATATGGCTTTGTTTGCAGATCTGCCTTTATTGAGTCAAAAAATTCAGTTTTTGAAGTTGGGCATTGCTTTGGTACAGAACAGAAATAGGCAAAACAGGCACCTAATTGATTTGCCTCTGAATTTGTGAATATGGATAAAATGTTTTAATCATAATTGTGGCATGTATGCTTATAGACATCTATTGGTTAAGAAAATTCAGTGTTCTAAAAAGTTATTTTGGTCTCTATTTTACATTCTAAATTCTAGGCAAAAGGTTTTTTTTTCAATCACATTAACAGTGGTGGGAACATTTGATCCCATCATTTGTCACCTTGTATGAGAAGAGTATGGATAGCTGCAGTCTTCCTTTGAAAGTTTAATGTAGTTCACAGGACGCTTTTCCAGTTTCTGAATTCTCAAATCTCAGCGATCATTTGGCTGGCAACTGCATAAGCAGTTTATTGGGAAGTCGGATGATTCCGAAGGGAGCACATGGGGACGGAAGTTGTTACAAGTAAAATTTAGAAATCTTTTTATCATCCACTCTCTTTAATTTCAGATGTCTGTAAGAACAGTAAAAATTTAACTTTATTCTCTTGGAAGATTTTCAGTGGTGTTTAAAAGGCCATACTAAATGTATTAATATATGCACAAATGAGAAATTATCCATGAGGTTTACAAATATTCTGAATAATATTTTCTTTCTTTTTAGCTGTCTCCGTTATGAGGTACAGCGCCTCTGCTTTTGGGTTTGCAGTAAGTAAATGTACTTTCCTGAAGTTTTGCACGTTTTTTTCTGAGCCCATGAATCTCTCCTGGAGCCCTCAAATAAGAGTGGTTAGCATAGGAGAGCCTAGCATGGAAACCACACCTTTTATTTAGGGAAGTAGCTTCTGTGAAAACTACAATTTAATAGAGTTAAACTGTAATGTGACTATATTTCTCAAAGACAGATGGGAAAAACATGTTTTTCACAAAAAGTGGAAGCTGAGAGGTTGTTTCAGACACTTTTCCCCTTTCAGGTGTGGGTAAGGCTGCTATGTATGAAGTGATGCGTTTACTGGTATAGACAGGTGTGGGGATGAGTTGCTCTGTAGCCAGCTAGGGTGGCTGGGCTCCCAGCCTGCTTCCAGGTGAATGTCATTCAGGAAGGCTGGGCTTGCCTGTGGTTGGATGTGTTGGAGAAAGTGAGTGAGATGACCCCACACTCCTTCAAGACGATGCCGTGCTTATGATTTTTCCAGATGAGAATGTGATAGGGTGTGATGACTGATAAAGAGAACTTCTTGCAACATTGCTCCTGTGGAGAGCTAGCATTTCCCATGTCTGGGAGTCTACGTGTGCCTCTTTGAAACTTGTTTCTGCCCTTTATTGTAAGCAGGGAGTGTTATAGTCTTTTTAGAATCTTATGAAAGATGTGAACTGTCCAGAGAAATGCCCATGACTACTCGTACACACACTCAGCAACACCACATACCCACACACACACATACACACACATACATTTTCTCCCTCTTCTCTAGAAAGCCCTCCCCACACCTTCTCCTATCTTTTGCTTGCACTGCTGCTTCTCTTTCTTCCCTCTCAAATGAAAATCTTGACTTTTGTATAGAATATAAAAGTGTTAGTGGACTTTCTGGAGCCCTGTGTGACCCTCTCCTTCAACCCTGAGTCCAGGTGGAACATTCCTTTTGCGGGCTAGAAACAGAATGCTCACCCTTCAGATTTGAATGAAAATGTTGAGATTATCCCACCCACTGCAGGGAAACCAGTCCACGTATGCCAGAACAACGTGCTCTCCATCTCCTGCCCCGTGTCTCCAGAATGTGGGGAGCAGAGTCAGCCACACAACTAAGGGGCCGTGACGCTGCTACCAGGCTAGTACTGTGGTGCTCTGAGCTCCATGCCCCAGGACTCACTGTGAGGGTCATAAGCAGTGGCGCTGAGACATTCAAGACCTCTTATTGCCAAGATACTCGTTCAGATACTCTGGAATGTGGCACAGTTGTTCTGCATCTTTGTAGTCATGCTCTATGAACGCTGGAAAACTGCTAATGCCATGTCTCCTTCTCCTAGTTTGATGCCATCTTGGATGTCTTGTCGTCGGCGATTGTCCTGTGGCGTTACAGCAATGCAGCTGCTGTGCACTCTGCCCATAGAGAGTACATGTAAGTAGATTCTTGCTTTTTCCATACTTCAGAACCCTTGGAAATGCAGGCTAGACAGTTAGGCTGTCGGCACAAATCACCCTGCAGCCTCTGTCTCAGTGGGGAGAGGAGGTCCTAGGTTGCCTTTATGGGCAGCTAGTGCAATGCCAGTCGTGGTAATAGGGATGGCCAAAGAGAGGGTGCTCCTTTTTAATCCTATTTGTGCTCTATTCTTGAGTCTGGATTGAATGCTTATTGTCATTCTGTCTATCTGTTCTTCCATCCATTTATTGTTCTGCTACTGTAATCTTAACTTTTTTAAAAATGAAGTTTTTATTTTCATGTGATTCATAGAAGACATCTTAAAGGCATTCTTTTTTAAAAAAAAAAAGAAAAAAAAACATTTATTTCTTTATTTGATACACAGTCTCATTGCACAGTTCAGCCTGGTAGGGATTCTTCTGTCTCAGCCTCCCCAGTGCTGGGATTGCAGGTATGCACTACCACACCTGGGGTTTCAGTGGCCAGCTCAGCATGTGGTAGCAGGGATCAAATCCTGGTCCTTGGACTTGCCAGGCAGACACTTAGCCAGCAGAGCTATCTCCCCGGCCCCTTAAAGGCATTCTTGTAAATTATTCTACTTGTCTTCCACCACTTTCTATATTACAGTATCCTCTTTCATTCTGTGGGTAAAAGTTTTGAGCTTGAAGAATTTGTATTTGTGCATGTAAAGCATTTACTTTTTACATCTTCCCCCTTCCCCCAGAGCAGTGATAGAAAACTTCTTAGAGCTTTCAGTGGTACAAATAGCTTGCTGAAGCACATGAGTGTAAATTGCACTATAGCATTTGAATACCCTTGGGTGATAAGAGCGTGGACTCTAGAGTCATATATATATATGTATATGTATGTATGTATATGATTAGAACCCAGGCCCTTAGGCTTGCTAGGCAAGTGCTTTATCATGGAGCTATACCCTGCTCCCAGAGTAAGATTTCTTGGTTTTGAAGAGAATAATTTGCTAGCTCAGAGACTGCTATGTGCCTTATTTCCTCACCTAGAAAAGCAAGAAAAGGCTGTACTTGCAGGCTGTGCCAGCCACTGAAACTGGGTGTGGTCACATACACACTTGTAATCCCAGTGCTGGGCAGGCTGAGATAGGAGGATCACTATGAGTCCAAACTGTGTAGTTACATCTTGTGTTAGGCCTAAACCCAAGCAATCGACCAGACCAGACATTCTGATGTGAGTAGATTTAGTGGGGGAGTCAAGCAGGCTGGCTGGCTCTCTAGCGGACCAAGACAGCAGTGAAGAAAGAGGGGACAGAGACTTTATAAGATCATTCAGGGAGGGTAATCACGAGTTGGAACAGCCAGATCATGGGTTGGGGGGACTGGAATAATTGAGGGAGAGCTAATCTTGGCATGGCTACCTGGTCTGCAGGGGACCTTCAAAGTTAACAAAAGAGTTTCCATGGTTGCCTATCCAGGTCAAAGTCAGGTGGACCTATTCTGTGATTTTGGGTTTAGCTCTGCATGGGGACAAGAGGGTGTAAGTTTGGGGGCAGGGTTCCTGGGAAACCAAGAGGGAGAGTGTTTGGGGTAAAGTGCCTGGGAAGTTTTGAATTCTGATCTATCATCCCAGATTCTATTTGATAGAAAAAGGGTAAAGAAATCATCTGGCTACTTCCTGCTGAATGGGAGCATTGTGGGGCTGAGAGTCTCGCGATCAGGGTGAGGAGTTGTTGTTGAAGGGTCTCATTGGAGTAAGGTCCAGTAGGAGTAATCTGAGAGAAACATTTGGTTAAAAATTTGGGATCTTAATCTGGTGACAGTGTTGTGGATGAGGGAAATGAAGCAGGGGGCTACATTAAACATAATAGCAAGCTTACAAGGGACCCTAGAAGGGGAGTGAACCAAAGGAAGATGGAGTTTTACATATTGAGGTGCCACACAGAAACAGCTATTTGTCTATTTTGTGTTGCTTGTCTGGAGGTGTGTTGCATATGTGAGATTGTGGGAAGAAGAGAGTTGTAAAAGGGAGAAATTAATGGCTAAAGGTTCTTGGGGAAGAGGATAGGTGTGTGTGTTGTTGGGTATAGCTGGGGTGGCTGTGAGATCACGCCTTGGAATGGACATGTATGTACAGGTAACACTTGGCGAGGTTGGTGATCTGGGTAGAAGCCAGAAGGAGTCTGATCTGAATGTATCATTTTATCATGACCATGTTGAATGGGAGGAGTAAGAAGATAGTGAACGATGGGCTTGAGTCCCCTTTGATGTTTGGGGCTGTTGGATATTGGGGAATGTAGGGAAAGATCATGGGATCTCTGAGGTACATCAGTGTGGGAACAGCATGTGTAGCACAAGTGGAATTGAAAGTGTCTCAGAGTATGTGATCGACAAGGGAAGGGGGAGGAAGGAGCTGGCTGTGTACTGAGGTTAGGTTTATAGGATGTACACTGTGGGGGGAGAGAGAGGTGAGAAAAAAATGGAGCTTTTAGAGGAGGTCTCTTTCCAGGAGGGCTATGGGACAGATTGGGATCACAAGGAAATTATGAGTAAAGAACAGTGTCTGAAGTGGGCAGGTAATGGGCCTGTCTGAAAGTGTCATGTAGGTCAACCATCAACATCCACTATGGAAACTGTAGATCTAATACAGCAACTTTAGAACTCAGGAAGAACAGCATATGGTGTCCGTGTCAGCAAGAAAAGGCCTTTTTTTTTTTTAAACCTGAGATGTCCATTGAGACTTTGGACTCTGACAAAGATACCTTGTTGTGGGCCATGGACTCCAAGCTCTGTTGTTTCTCTTCAGTGACACAGCCAAGCAAGTCAAGTTTTGATGGATCTGGCCATGGTGAGTTTTCCTGTGAGGGTAGGGAATTGGATGACTTACTTGCTTACTGGTGGACAGGGCAGTCAAATTTCCAGTGACCCTTGAGCATATAGATAGAACCAGTGGTGGCTGTAAGTTGGGGCAGGATTGTGCCTAGTGTCCTTCTTTGCCACACTTGTAGGAAGAGCTAGGGTGGCAGCATAGTTTAGGTTCAGCATTACCTTGTTAAGGTCTTACTTTGATAGGAGTCCTGAGTGTCACAGCCAAAAGTTGGCACTGTATAGTTAATTTTGGTCTCTATTATTGAGGATATAGAAAGTTAGGATAAGTAAGTTTCCTTGTGAGGTTGAAGGCCAAGGTTTGTCTTCTTAGTTTGGCATTAATTTCATGAGCAAATCGGGCCATAAAATAGGAATTAATAACAATTGTTTTTTTTTTTTTTTTTTTTTTTTTTTTTTTTTTTTTTTTTTTTTTTTTTTTTTTTTTTTTTTTTTTTTTTTTTTTTTTCAGGAGAGCAATATACCTGATTATCAAACACCTTGAAATGTAAAATGTATCCCCCCAAGGTCAGTCAAATCTCCTCAGGATTTACTTTGGAACCGTGCATAGTGCTTTGTAGACCTGTTGTCAATGTCAGCTGTCTGTATGAGTCATAGCCATTGTTTGACCAGTTTGCTCTCTGTGAAAGCCTGAGAGAATGTTTTCTTTCTAGCTGACTCTCCTTAGGCACACTATACCTCATCAGTCCCTTTCCTCTGTGGTCCCTTAATCTCTTTGAACAGAAAATTTGGGACACCACTGAGTTATAGGATACTACAGTATAGGCTCTCTTATGTTCTGAGTCCTCACTGACCTTGAAGGGCTAGGGCCAAAATATTGTCTATCCTTGAAGCCCTTCTTTTTCTCTAATTTTTGGTCTGTAAACTTATATTCTTAGCCCTCCAAAAACTACATGTTTTGTTATACAGGTCTTGCTTTAACTTGCCCTTAACTACCCAGCAGAACAGTTTAAACATGATGCATAAAACGTAAAGGTAGTTTAGTATGCTAAGTTGTAAAAGGCTATAATCAACAGCTTCCAACATTGCCGGGTTCACCAGTAACCCACTGCAATTATGAAACATTTCACTAAGTATACAACTACTTTCTCTTAGTTCAAAGAGAAGAAAGCTGTTGTACTAATAATCATTAGAAAATTTATCATGTCTACACCCTGTGCTCTGTATAACTACAATGAGGACAACGATATGCATTGTATCAATTATTGGGAATGTATTACTAATATGTATTGAAACTGTCACATTTTAATTTATTATTAAAATAAAAAATTAAAATTTCAAAAAATGAAGACTAAAGTAAAAAGTAGATAATAGGAAGCAGAAAAAAAATATTTCCCAATAGGAAACATGAACCACAGTCCAGCCAAAAAAAAAAAAGTAATTGTTGCATTCTGCAATAATAAACATGAAAAAAAAGAAATGTAAAATGTGACCAGAGAACTGTTATTTCTTATCAACCATAGACATTTTAACAGTTAAATTCCTGTAGATTAATAGATAGTAGTTAAAACTTACATAAAGAATATTTGACATCAATAGTCATATGTAGTAGTATCATTTAACAGTCATAACAGATGATGAGAAAATTATCATTTAACTGATGACCTCGTGTTGGCTTGACACAAACCTCTTAGAAATATCTGGAGCATAAGAGAGAGGCATGAATATATTTAAAGTAGCAACTTTTATGAGAAAGCCTTATTTTAATTTTTTTTGCTTGTAGCAAATTGTTAGGGATGTTTTTTAAGGCTATTATTGGGGGCTCTCCACTGATGCGCAAAGGTTTGCCACCCTCTATCCAGCAATCAAGAGTCCTGTCCAACAATCTTTCTCCATTTTAATGATTTTTGTGTGATTGTAAATTAATTTTGATATTATTTAGACCAGCTGGTAACTCAGGAGAAAGCATGACTTTAAGTCTCTATTTTAAGAGTTCACACAAAAAGAGAAACAGCTGTTGACTGAATGACATATAAACATATACATGACATATATGACACCTTTACAAAATCAGAGTGCATTCAAATGTATTTCTGGCAGATTCAATTATCATGACCTGTTTAACTTTATAACAATGAGAAACTAGTCAGAACTTTGTAGGTCAATTAGCAGAGATCTCTTATAAGAAGAATTTGAAAAATGTAAAAACTTCTTATCTATAGTTAGCAAGCTTGAGTAGGAGCAAGCAAACTGTGCAAAGTATGAGGATTAGGCACAGACAATAGAGGAGCACTGACAACTCCCAACCTGGACCTGCAGGCTGCCAAGAAGGCTGTAAAGGGAGGGATAGGAAGCTCTGGTTTAGAGTCTCTTTGCTGTAGCATCAACAGGAGACTGCTGAAGTGGCTGAGGGGCAGGGGGAATGAGGGGTAAGTGGCAGGCTCAACTAGAAAGGGAAAGATAGATGGGCTGTTATCCTGCCGTCAGCTTGAAAGCAGAAGAAAGGGCACATGCTGTTGGGGGGAAAACGTGTGATTAGTTGTTTTTTGTAACTGGGATGGGATGTTAATGAAAGGCAAGGGGAGAGGGAGCAAACCGAGAATGAGATATCACTTTAACTGAAAATAGAGTTCAGAAGGTTAAGCAGTGCCTGCAGCTTTAGGCTCTGGTAGTGGCCAGAAGTGACCAGTGGCCCTGAGGATGGAGGCTTGTAGTGACAGCAGCCTGCAGAGGCTGAGGTGGGGGCAGCGAAGTAATGGCTCCAGTGGCAGCTCTGTGGGGTGTGGTGTAGGGAATCTGATGAGAGAGAGAGGGGCGGGGAGGGCGGGAGAGAGGGTAGGCTGGGCAGGTTGTGGGTAAGAGAGAGGAACATACCTTGAAGGGGTCTTTAACCATTTGCTGCTGTGATAGCAGGACTTTTAAGGGGTTAAAGTTTTTTAGGGGTGTTGGGAATAAATATTTTTCTTTTTTATTACTTTTAATAAAAAATAACAGTGCGACAGTTTCAAAACATGTTACTAGTACATTCCCAAAAATGGATACAATACACGTTGTTGTCCTCATAGTAGTTATTCAGAGCACAGGGTGTAGACATGATAGTTTTTCTAATCATTGTTGGTACAAAAATTTCTTCTGATTGAACTAAGAGAAAGTAGTTGTGTACATAGTCCCATATTTCATAATCACAGTGGGTTATTGGCAAAAGTGGAAATGTCAGAAGCTGTTGATTTAAGCCTTTTATAGCTCAGCATACTAATGTAGCTTTACGTTTTATGCCTCATAGTTAAGCTTTTCTGCTGGATAGTTAAGCAAGACCTGTGTAACAGAATATGTAACTTTTGTATCTCCCAAGGTCAGCCATATCCCTTCAGGATTTACTTTGGAACTATGTACAGTGCTTTGTGGAACTGTTGTCAGCGTCAGCTGTCTGGATGAGTCATGGCCATTGCTTGACCAGATTGCTCACTGTGAAAGCCTAAGAGAATGTTTTCTTTCTAGGTGACTCTCCTTAGGCACACTATACCTCATCAATCCCTTTCCTCTGTGGCTCCATAATCTCCTTGAACAAAAAATTAGGGACACCACTGAGTTATAGGATACTACAGTACAGGTTCTCTTATGTCCTGATTCCTCACTGACCTTGAAGGCCTAGAGCCAAAATATTGGCTATCCTTGTAGCCCTTCTTTTTGTCTAATCTTCGGTCTGTAAATTTACATTCTTAACCCTCCAGAAGAGAAGATGGTGATACTATTACTCTATAACATAGGTATTTTAGCTTAACATCACTGTCTTTCGGAATATCAAATGCCTTAGACTTAACTTGGAATTGGCATTTTTCATCAATCATTGATATTCTAATAAATCTCTATAGAATGTGATAAAAACAGTTATACATTTTTACACAGAAATTTAGAAATCTAAGCATATACAAAATTGTAGCAGGTCAATCCTATGGGATTTTTCCTTGCCTCTTACTCTCTTTTAGTACTCTTTTTTTTTTTTTTTAAACCAACCATTTACTTGAGAGAGAGTATAGCAGTAATTGAAATTACATTAGAAGCAGCATACATCTAAAAGACCAGTATGACAGGCATGCCAAGTATAGTTTTAGGGTTACACATTGCTATCCTCACTGTGAAAAACTTTTTGGAGGTTCTTAGGACCATTGTCTAATTCATCCTGTGTATATAAGTGAATGGTTTTACTCATGCCATGTTTCCTAACTTTTCTGATTATAGTCTCATCACTGTTTAAGCCTTAAGTGCTTGTATTCCATTCAGCTATTATACTTTTCCATTTTAAAAAAATTCTTACACTAGGGAGATTATATGATATTTACACATGTAGGTTTGGTTTACTTCACTTATGAATATATGTTCAAGATATATCCACTTATATATGAGGTCTTCTGGTTTCTCATTTTTTACAGCTGAGTAATATTTCATTGTGTAAAAATATCTTCTTCAACTATATTCAGATGATGGTGGTTTCCAAGATTTGGCTATCACAAATTGTGTTGCTATAAATATAAGTACACAGATATCAGTATGATATGATGTTTTCAGTTCTTCTGGGAAAATTCATAGTAGGGGAATAGCTGGATTGAATGGCATTTCCAGTTCTATTTTTTTTTTTAAAGGAGTATCCACACTGCTTTCCATAATGGTTGTACCAGTCTGCATTCCCATCAGCAGTGGAGAAGGGTTCTTTTTTCCCCAAAGCCTCTCCAACATTTATTGTTGGTTCATTTCTTTATGATAGCCATTCTTTCTGGGGTGAGATGGTATCTAAGTGTTGTTTTAATTTGCATTTCATGAGTGGCTAGCAATATGGAGCATTTCTTCATGTATTTATAGGTTTGTTGAATTTCTTTCTCTGAGAAGTATGTGTTCATCTCAGATGCCCATCTCTGGATTGGGTCTTTGAATTTTGGGACCCTAATTTTTTAATTTCTTTATAAATTCTAGATAGAAGACCTTTGAATATATGTTAGTTAAAAATTTTTTCGAAATTTGTGGATTGTCTTTTCACTCTGTTGTTAATTTCTTTTGACGTGTAAAAACTTCTCAGCCAGAGGAAGTCCCAGTTGTTGATTCTTTCAAGGGTTAAATGTGCATTTTGATTTCTGTACATGAACTGTTTGCCTACCTCAGTGTCTTCAAGATTTCCTCCCACCAAGAGATTTAATGTTTTTCCTTTAGTAGTTAGATCTGTAATCCATTTTGACTTTAGTTTGGTGCATGGTGATAGACTTGGGTCAAGGTTTAGTTTTCAACATGTAGAGAGCCAGTTTTTCCAGCACCATTTGTTAAAGAGGCTATCTTTCTTCCAGTAAGCATGTTTGACCCCTTTGTGGAACATAAGGTGCCTGAGTGTGTTTGTATTTGCTTCCGCATCTTTTAATCTATTCCATTGATCCTCGGGTCTTTTTTTTTGCCAATATCATGCTGATTTTTATCACTGTAGCTTTGTAGTATAACTTTAAGTCAGGAATTGTAATGCCGTCTGCCTTATCTTTGTCGCACAGTGTTGTATTTGCTATTCTAGGTCTTTTCTGGCTCCAAATAAATTTTAGGAATGATCTCTCCAGGTCTGTGAGGTATGTTGATGGTATTTTGATAGGGATTGCATTTAATCGGTATAAAAATTTAGGGAGTATGGCTATCTTCACAATGTTGGTTTTTCCTATCCAGAAGCAGGGAATATCTTTCCATTTTCTGAAATCCTCTAGGATCTTTTTTTTCAGAGTACTGTAGTTTTCATTGAATAGATGTTTTCTTCTTTAGTTAGGTTAACTCCTAAGTATTTCATTTTTTCCAGTGCTATTGTAAAAGGTATTGTTTCCATAATTTCTCTCTCATTGTGTTTGTTGTCTGAGTAGAGGAATGCTGTTGACTTTTGTGTGTTCACTTTGTATCCTGCTATGCTACTAAATTTGCGTATTAATTCTAGTAGCTTCTTGGTGAAGTTTCTTGGGTCTTCCAAGTAGATTATCCTTTCATATTCCAATAATGATAGTTTAACTTTTTACTTACCTATTCTTATTCCTTTTACTTCTCTTTCTTGTCGAATGGCTATAGCTAATGATTCCAGACCTATATTGAATAGGAGTGATGATAGAGGACATCCTTATCTTGTACCAGATCTGAGAGTAAAAGATTTCAGATTTTCCCCATTCACATTTATGTTAGCTGTTGGATTGTCATAGATGGCTTTTATCAAATTGAGTTAGAGGCCATCTGTTCCAATTTTCTGTAGAACTTTGAGCATGAATGAGTACTGGACTTTGTCAAAAGCCTTTTCTGCATCAACTGAGATGATCATGTGGTTTTTGGATTTGGCTCTATGATATAGTGAATTATGCTTATAGATTTGTATATGTTGAACCATCCTTGCATCTCTGGGATGAATCCTATCTGGTCATGATGAATGATGTTCTTAATGATTTGTTGTATTCTATTTCCTAGAATTTTACTGAGGATTTTTACATCCATGTTCATGAGAGAGATTGGCCTATAGTTCTTTTTTTTTTAGTTGCATCTTTCTCTGGTTTTGGTATCAGTATAATACTTGCCTCCAGGAATGTTTTTGGAAGTGTTTTTTTCCTTTTTGATTTCATTGAAGAGTCTGAGGAGTTTTTGGATTATATCTTCTGTAAATTTCTTATAGAATTCAGTTGTGAATCCATTAGAACCTGGACTTTTATTTGTTGGTAGGTTTTTAAAATTATATTTTACATTTCATTGGCTGTTACTGAGTCATTGAGAGTTCTTATAGCTTCTTGATTCAGTTTCGGTAAAGTATACCTTTCTAGGGATCCATTTCATCTGTCTTTAATTCTGTGAGAGTAAAGGTTCTCAAAGTAGCTGTGAATGATCTTCTGGGTCTCCACTCAATCTGTGGTAATGTCACCCTTTCATTCCTTATTGCTTGAATTGGAGTTTTTACTTTTTTCTTTTTGATGAGGTTAGCTAGGGGCTTATCAATGGGAATGAATATTTTTTATGGTGACAGAATTTTGAGTTTTAGATTGGGGGGGGTCCTTAGGCACAGGTGTGTCTGTGTTGTCTCAGAGTGTCTACCAAGGAATGTGAACAGTCTATTTTGTCCCCTGGACAGAGAAAAATCTGGATATGGGCTCACAGTTTTGGAACTGGGAGGGGGAGCCACTTGTCCTTAGCAGGACACAAGCATTAGCTCTGGCAAGGACCATGGAGACAGCTTCTCCTCAACCTAGAACTGCAAATCTTGGTGGGACTCAGCTCATCTGGACTGGTGTCGGATGTAGGTGGACAGAAGCAAATAGGCCGATTCCAGAGGAGAAAAGCTTGGTAGATAGACAGAGAGTTCAGGACCAGGGGGCTTGGCCCCCAGGAGCCCAATATGTTGCCCATCTGAGTCACAAGGTGGGCAGGAGCTTGGTAGAGGCTAATAGGATCTGTGGAGGGTTATAAGATAGGCAGAGTTCCTGGTGATTGCAGAAGAAGAAGAAAGTAAGGTAGGGAACCTCGGACTATTTCCCATTGTGGTGACAAAAGTTATCTAAATTAATGAAGGTATCATAATTAAGAGTTAAAAAAAAAAAAAAAGAGTTCCTGGAGGAACCTAAATAGTCTCCTTGTTCAGCTTGTATTGTGGCCAGGCTATGTGGCAGAGAACAAAAATAGGCATTTGACTTTGTAGTTGGAGAAGACTAAGGGGCCTCTAAGGACAGAGTTAAGACAGAAGAATAGTTTTGAGAAAGTATTGCAGAATTCCCCATAATCATGAGAAGATGGTGTGGAGGGTGGGTGAGAAGAGACTGAGGACAATGACTTTGTCATGATAGTCCCAAAAGAGACATAGAGCCAAAGCCATCTGAGCAGGCATCCCTAGTCAGAGAGGAGGCTAAGTAGAGTGGAGGAATGGCTCGGCATGTCAACATGACTTCATAGAGCAGGGCCAGAGGCGTAGCTGAACTGTCCAGAGTAGAGATAGTCATCCTCAGGGAGAAATTAGAATGAAATGGAAAAGAGAGCAGAAAAGGATGTCAATGTCAGAGAAATCCTGGAGGGGACCCTGAAGGAATTCAGAGGCTGTCTATCCCAGGTATGAGTTAGAGACCCAGGGGAGAGGACTGGAGGCAGAGATGAGTGAATTCTTTGGGAATGACATTTATCTGCAAGATGGGTAGAGAAGTAAAGAGAAGTGCAAATACAGAAAATGTTCTGGCCTGGGCTGAAGTTGGGAAGGGAGTCTTGGAAATTGAAAGAAGGAGTCAGTTATAGACAGCAAGTCTGGAGGTAGGAATGGCCCTGTTTTGGTTTCCTAGTAAGTTGGACAATGGGAGAGGTTTAAATTTTAGTATAAATTGAATGAGTTATGGGGGAATACTCACAATTTTGGGTGTCATGGATAGTTAGGTCAGCAAGGGAGGTCTGAAGCTCACAGTCCACTCAGAAGGGCTGATGGGGGACTGGGGCGGGGGACTGGGGCAAGGTCCTGGTCAGGAGGGGCCGGCAGAAGACTTGGCATCCCTCCTAGGTTTTCAGTGCCAAATGTTAGGTCTGAACCCATGCAGACCAGCCATTCTGATGTGAGTAGAAAATTTATTGGGAGCATCAAGCAGGCTGGCTGTCTAATGGACCAAGACAGCAGCAAATAAAGTGGTGGGAGGGGGCAGGAGACTTTATAGGATCTTTCAGGGAGGGTAATCAATCACGGGCTGGAACAGCCAGGTCATGGGTTGGTGGGGGGACTGGAATAGCCGAGGGAGAGCTAATTTTGGCAGGGCTATCTGGTCTGCAGGGGACTTTCAATGTCGACAAAGGAGTTTCCATGGTTTTCTGTCCAGGTCAAAGTCAAGTGGACCTGTTCTGTGGTTTTAGGCTTGGCTCTGTGTAGGGCCAAGGGGGAGAGAGTTTGGGGGCAGGGTGCCTGCAAAGCTTTGAACTCTGACCTATCATCTTGTACCAACCAACCAACCAAATAAATAAATAAAATTTTTAAAAATAATTCCTATTTCGTAGAGTTATTATGGAAAGCACACATACACAGGTGCATACACACACAATAAAAATACATGGTGAACATTTAAAGTTTTGTTGCCATGGCTGTCTCAATGCCTTGGTTTGGTTGAAAAAGTTTACTGGTCATTCTGACTTTGGGGAGGAGCAGAAGCCCACACAGTGCTAGATCTGGTGTGTGAGATAGATAGGAACGTGTCATGAGGCTGCTATGAGCCTGTCTGTCTGGTGGGTGGCACCCAGCTCAGCATTCACCATCGTTACATCACACCTTGTAAAGACATTCACATTATTGTTTCAGAAATGGTCAAGAACAATGTGTCCACAGCAAGTGATATTTGAAGTTAGGGTGCATATTTTGAGAGTAATGAGGGACCATGGATATTCTACTGTAATATCTAAAAAGTATTCTTATGTGTATTTTCATCACACGACATTCATGCATGTGCTTGCTTGTGCATGTGAGTGTGCATTTATGAGTGAATGAGAGACAAGGCACTGGGCAAGAGCTTTACCTTGCCTCTGTGAAGTTTGGACTGAACACAAATGCCTAGGTTCTCCCACTGCCCACTAGGTATATGGTGGCACCCACAGCAAAGGCGCTGAATGCATTGTTCAGCCATACTCAGACAGGCAAGAATGGAGATGCCTTCCTGGTGCCAGGAGATCCAGCAAGTAATATATTTGCAATTGAATGTGCACAATGGAAACTTCTAAAATCTGATACCATAACGGGTTTACTGTTTTTTTTTGTTTTTTTTTTTTTTTTCAGAGACAGGGTCTTGCTATGAAGTTCAGGCTTGCGTTGAGCTCACTTTTGTAGCCCAGGCTGGTCTTGAACTCACATGAATCCTCCTGCCTCAGCTTCCCAAGTGCTGGGATTACAGGCATGAACCACCATGCCTGGCCCCCAATTTACTATTTGCAGCACACTTAATTCACTTCATTATTGGCTTTATATAGCACACAAAATCTTCTTTTACTTGTTTAGTAGTATTTTATTTTTTATAATTTTATTACTTTTTAATAAATAACAGTGAGACAGTTTTAAAACACATTAATAGGACAGCCATAATAATATGATGCATACTGTTGTCTTCATAGTTAATCAAAGTACAAGATGCAAACATGGTAAGTTTTCTAAACACTATTGGTACAAATATTTCTTCTCATTGAGCTAAGAGAAAGTAGTTGTATGCATAGTCCAATATTCCATGACAATAGTGGGTTATTAGTAGAACTAGCATTGTTGGAAGCTGTTGACTGGAGCCTTTTACAGCTCAGGATGCTTATATGGCTTTACTTTCTATACCTCATGTTTAAACTTTTCTACTGAATGTTTAAGGCCAAGTTGAAGCAAGACCTATGTAACAAAACATAAAGCTTTTGTATCTGACAAAGTAAGTAAAGTCGCCTCAGGATTTACGCTGAAAACATGTATAGCATTTTGTAGAAATTTTGTTAGTGTAAGACATCTGGATGAGTTGCTTGACCAGTTTGCTCTCTGTGAAAGCCTAAGAGAATGTTTTCTTTCTAGGTGACTCTCCTTAGGCACACTATACCTCATCAATCCCTTTCCTCCGTGGCTCCATAATCTCCTTGAACAGAAAATTTGGGACACCACTGAGTTATAGGATACTACAGTACAGGTTCTCTTATGTCCTGAGTCCTCACTGACCTTGAAGGGCTAGGGCCAAAATATTGGCTATCCTTGTAGCCTTTCTTTTTCTCTAATTTTTTGGTCTGCAGACTTAAGTTCTAAACCCTCCAGAAGAGAAGCTTTCTGATACTATTACTCTATAATATAGATATTTGCGCCTAACATCACTGTCTTTTTCAATGTCAGATGCCTTAGACCTAACATGGAACTGGTATTTTCCATTAATCATTGATATTCTAATAAATCCCTATAGAATGTGGTTAAAAAAACCAGTTACACATTTTTACACAGCAATTTGGAAGTCTAAGCACATACAAAATTGTAGCAGGTCAATCCTATGGCATTTTACTTGTCTCTTATTTTTTATTACTTTTTTAACAAACTTTTATCTGAGAGTATAGCAATACTTAAAGTGACATTAGAAGCAGCACACATCTAAAAGACCAGGCATTCCAAGTATGGTTTTAATATTACCCATTGCTTTCCTCAGTGTCAAAAACCTATTGGAGATTCGTAGAACCATTGTCTAATTCATCTTGTTTATGAATGGTTTTGCTCCTGCCATGTTTCCTAACTTTTCTGCTTGCTGTATGTTCATTGTTTAATCCTTAGGTTCTTGATTTCCATTTAGCTGTGTTTAGCTTTCCATTTTTATTTCTTCTTTTGAGTTCTTACACTAGTGAGACTATACAATGTTTATACATGTAGGTCTGGTTTATTTCACTTATGAGTGTATATGTTCAAGATACATCCACTTACATATGAAGGCTTCAAATTTATCATTCTTTATAGCTGAGGAATGTTTCATTGTATAAAAACATATCTTTTTCAAACATTCTTCAGATGACAGGCATTTTGGTTGTTTCCAAGATTTGGCTATCACAAATTGTGCTGCTATAAACATAGGAGCACAAACATTACTTTGATATGATGTTTTCAGTTCTTCTGGGAAAATTCCCAGTAGGGGGATTGCTGGATTGAATGAGATTTCCAGTCCTAGTTTTTAAAGGAGTTTTCACACTGATTTCCATAATGTTTGCACCAGTCTGCATTCCCACCAACATTGGAGAAGTGTTCCTTTTTCCCCAGTATTTTACTTTGGGTGGGGGTTAGCACTTCTAAGAAATATACACTTATCAAACTTTGATAACACAGATGATATTATTTTGGACAAAGCTCATGTTTTTATTACTTTTAATAGGAAACAACAATGAGACAGTTTCAAAACAAGTTAGTAGGACACCCACAATAATTAATACAATGCATATTATTGTATTCATAGTAGTTGTTCAGAGTACAAGATGCAAACATGATAACTTTTCTAAATGTTGTTCATACAAATATTTCTTCTCATTGAATTAAAAGAAAATAGTTGCATACATAGTCCAGTATTCCATAATTGTCACGGGTTATCAGCAGACAAAGCTAATTTTAAAGTGATTTTGGGATTGAAGGGAGCTGTGAAGGGCTGGGAACCCTGCCCGGCCTGCCCTGCCTGAACAAATGAGTAGGTGGTGGCCTGGCCCCAATTAAGAGCACAGTGTATGTGTCCAATCTGTGCTTCACCCTGACAAACAACGACTTATACCGGGTGTATTCCAAGTATGGCGAAGTTGTGAAGACTACTATAGTGAAAGACAAAGATACAAGGCAGAGCAAAGAAGTGGCGTTTATATTATTTTTGGATAAAGACTCTGCACAAAGCTGCACCAGAGCCATAAGTAACAGTCATTTGGTAGTGATGAAGGCAAGCATCGCTATTGACAATGGAAGAGCAGCTGAATTCATCTGAAAGCGAAATTACTTTGATAAATCTAACTGTTACAAATGTGAGACAAGTGGACACCTAAGTAACGCTTGTCCAAAGAATATGCTCAGGGCACGTGAACCTCCAAAGAAGAAAGAAAAGACTACTGAACCGGAAGAAACCAAGGACTCAGCAGGAAGTGAGGATGAAGGTGAGGACCCTGTTCTGAACAGCCTCAGCCAAGCCATCGCCTAGCAGCAAACCAAGGTGGAAGAAGAAAACAAATGGTAAGTCAACAAATGGAGGTCAGGGGGCCCTTCGACCTCTGAGGACTCGAGGCTTATAGAAGAAGAGCTTAGTGATTAGCGTTGTGCTCTGGATGTCAGGAAAATGAAAACTGTCTGCAGTACAAAGTGTCTGCAGACAAGGATGCTTAGGACCAGACAGTGCACAGAAGGTGTAGCACAGTTTTTAAAATGATTATATTTTGAGTTTGGCACAGTGACAACTCCTATACTCGTAGCACTCTGAGAGGCTGAGGCAGGAGGACTGGAAGTTCAGGTCTAGCCTGGGCAACTTATGAATTGAACAAAACCCTATTTCAAAGTAATTTAAAAAGTTACACTAAGAATGTAGCTCAGTGTCAGGACCTGGGTTCAATCACCAGTACCAAAAAAAAAAAAAAAAAAAAAGTCACATTTCTACTTTGCCATGACATAGTAGACTTAACATCCCTAACTTAAAAATCCCAAATGCTCTAACATCCAAAACTTTGAGCATCAATGTGAAGATTTGAGTGGAAAATACCATAGCATGCAACCGTGACTCATGAACAGTATGAAAATTACTGTGTCCCACTGTCTTTATGAAATCTAAGTGAATTTCATACTTAGACTGCAGTTCCATGTCTAGTATATCACATATGTATATGTATATCTTCCAAAATACTTGGGGCCCAGTGTATGCTATTGATGAGATGGGGTCTTCCTGTGTAGTTCAGCCTGGCCTTCCACTCACTGCATAGTGGCCCAGGTTGTCCTCACACTGGCGGCAGTACTCCTGCCTCAGCCTCCTGAGTGCTGGGATTAGAAGGGGAGCATCTCTGCATCTGGGTGCATCTACATACTTTGTATAAGGGGGACTACCTGTAATAAAAACCAGGATTTGTTAGTAATGAACTTGAAAAGAACTAATTTAATAAAAACAAATGCTTCAGGCTGGGGAGATATCTCAGGGGCACATCTAGCTAGGCTAGCCTGCCTAGCAAGTGAGGGGTTCTGAGTTAAATTCCCAGTACCAAAAGAAAAAAAATCCAAACAAATACTATGACGATAATGCTGTTGTAACTCCATAGGAAGATAGGTATTAAAATGATTCATTTGAAAACTTGACGGCAGATGCTTTAGTGATGTCTCACTGTTTTGTAAGTACTTTTGAAAAAGTCTTTAAAACAAACTGCATAAGAACTGTAAGAATGCTTTATTATTGATAGTACTGTCCATAAATTTTCAAAAGGATATCTTTAAAAAAATTAAGTGAGTTAATTGATGATTGAAAAACTTAAACAATGGTGGCATTAATTTTGGAAAATTTCAAATGATGATGAGAGGATGATGTTCAAGCTTACATTAATACTGTTTAGCTGAAGGAGCAGCCACCCTGCCAACGGGGTCACTATTGGAGAATTTAAGAAGAGCCATTTAGAGTATGCCATGTAGGGATATGCTTAGATTTTTAAGAACCAGATACTGTGTTGTCAGAATAATACATTATATTTGAGCATAGTTGCCATATCCAAAATACTTGCCACTAGCAGGCACTTTAGCACTTGATGTGTGGCAGGTCTGACATCAACTGTGCTGTAAGTATAAAATATGTACCAGATTCCAAAGACTAAGAAAAAAATGTAAAACTTTTACAAGTTTTATTTTATTTTTTATTTATTTATTTATTTTTCTTTAAGAAAATTTATTCGTACCTCTACAAGGATCTAGGATAAGCTTGTGAAAACCATACACTTAGGAAGTGGGTTGACATGCTATTATTTTCAACATAGGCAGTTGCTGCATTATTCCTGGGTGTTCACAATCCAGCCAGCACGGAGAACTCTGCTACTCTGTTTTGGCCTTTAGAGCTGCTTCCTCTCTCAGACGAGCTTTCTTTTCTAAGTTCAAGCTTGTTAAAGACTCATTTCCTTTGGCAGCCTTCTTGCCCTCAGTAACCATCACGACACATCCTAGCATCGTCAGGGCAATCATCACGTAGCTGATCTTCACCCACACCTTGTTCTTCGCAGCATCAAGCATCTCAAAGCATATAGTCTCTGGAATCTTGTCCTTGCTCTGGAAGCGACCAGACCATATCAGGATCCTCTTCTCCCAGTCTGTGGGTTTGTGCAGTGGCACTCTGTGGCTGTAAGTGCTGTTTGGAGCTTTATGACTTTCTTGTGGTTTGGTGCACAATCCATTCATTCTCTTTAAATCACAGGTTCTGGTAAACTGTAGTGATGAGAAAGCATGGTTTTCACATAACCTAAAAAAATTTCCTGTAACCCCAGCACCTGGGAGGCTGAGGTAGAAAGACCACGAATTTGAGGCCAGCCTGGAATACTAGTGAATTTGCTGTTAGCCTGGATTACATGGTCAAATACTTTCTCAGCACACCCGCCGCTAGGTGAAGGCTGCGGAGGCTCCCCATGGCTGCCTGCTCCATGGACTGTACAGCACCTCTCAACTTTTACAAATTAAAAAAAATATTTATTAGGTGCTAACAGATCATTATTATTATTATTATTATTATTATTATTATTATTATTATTATTTGGCTCAGTCTTCCCTGAGGGTGGGGCTGGTGCTGGGTATTGAACTATGGTCCCCGGTGCCTGTCTTAAGCTTGCCTAAAGCAGATGCTTTAGACTGTTGAGCTATCTCACTGACCCAAAAGAATATGTTGTGCATATTGAGATAAATAACCTTTTTTTGTTTCTGTTTACTTTACTTTCTTTCTTTCTTTCTTTCTTTCTTTCTTTCTTTCTTTCTTTCTTTCTTTCTTTCTTTCTTTCTTTCTTTTTGTCTTTTTAAGACAGGGTCTCACTATGCAGTTCAAACTGGCCTTGAGCTCTCTTTTGTAGCCCAGGCTGGTCTCAAACTCGCACTGATCCTCCTGCCTCAGCCTCCTGAGTGCTGGGTTTACAGGTGTATGCCACCACGCCCGGCATGTTTCTGTTTACTTTTCAAACATGGCATCTAGAAATTTAAAATGATATATGTACTTTGCATGCATGGTATTTCTGTGTGTTTCTATATTTCTAGATGTAGGAGAACAAAATCTTTTTTATATATAGGGGAAAGAAAATACAAAAAATTATAAGGTGCAAGTCATGTCTCCTGGCTTATTTTAGAGTTAATAATACAGCATCTGCTTCATAATTTTAGAAGGACTTAATTTCAGTTTTCCAATTCTTCTAATTTGATTTCTTGTCTGATTTCCTTTTTGCTGAAATGATTTTCATATGTATTAGTCACAAAGCCACAAATGTGGCTTTTTTGCATTGTTGAGATCTCTGGAGACTTTCAGCAAGTGGCCTGAAGCTTTCCCAGATAAAGATTGAAGATGAGAAATATCTATGGTTTCACCATTTTAATGATCCTCAAACAGGCAGTACTACACCCCTGTTTATTGTCACCCAAAGGCGTGCCCTTCTGAAGTGACACTGTGCTGCTGCCCTTCTGTTGTTTGTGTGATGATGCCGATGAATTCACTCGGAGATTCCTAATCTAGGATTAAAACAGTTCAGTCCTCTCTTTGTTGGCTTTAAAGTTTTAATCTCCAGTTCAAAATTCATGAAGTGACTGCCAGCTGTGAAGATGATGCTTGCATATGAATGAGCATGGGTAGAAAAACCGTTGGTTTTCAGCTAGTTGTTAAAAACAATATTACTAGGGCTGGGGAGATAGCTCTGTGGAATAAGTATTTGTTTGGCAAGCACAAGGTCCTCAGTTCAATCCCTGTTCCTGCAACAAACAAACAAAAAACAGTATTACAACTGGAAAGTATGCAGTTGGCTTCAAGTTAAGCTCTCTTATTTTCAGGAACTGGATCTAGAATCTCAGGATGAAGCTTGAGTTTGAAATTCCCAGTGCAAAGAGCATAAAAGTCTTCCTTGTCCCTGCCACCTACCTGAGGGCTGTGTGTCTTGGCTATGGGTGGAGTGGGGACAGAGAACAGATCGCAGCCTCTGTACCATCACAGAATATATCCCACTAGTTTCTTTTGTTTTCTCTTTTTATATTTTTGTAAAAAAAGTATAACAAATTTAACATCTTAACTGTTTTTAAGTGTGTAGTTCAGTAGTGTAGAGTACATTCATATTGTCAAAGAGATAATCAGAAGCTTTTAATCTTGAAAAACTATATCTAATAAATAATTGTTTCCCTTCCCTCCCAGCCCCTAGTAACACCATTCTATGTTGTATTTCTATGAGGTTGATTATTTTAGAGACCTCATGAATAGAATTTATACAGCATTTGTCTTTTTGTGACTGGCTTATTTAACTTAATGTGCTTTTGCCAAGGCTTAGCCACATTGTAATGTGTAATACAGTTTTTTTCTCTTTAAGGGCTGAAAAATATTCCATCATGTATATGTGCTGCCTTTTTGTGTATCCATTCATAGACAGAGATAGCTTTCCCTTTGTCCCAGTTACTCTTCTTTCGCTGCTGGGACAAATACCTGACATCCAAAATAAGGAAAGGAAAGGTTTATTCAGCTCACAGTTGCTGGAAGTTACAGTTGCTGGATCCAAGGCTGAGTGGCACAGGGCAGACAGCATCCAGTGCATGGTGCTAGAACAGCAACAACGGCAATAGAGAGACAGAGTCTATCTCTCTGTCTCTCTTAGATTACATTTGAGCTCTCTGTCCCAGGCTGGGAGAGGGACATATACCCATAATCCCAGCAGTACTAAGATGCATAATCCCCATGGATCATGAGTTAGCCTCAAACTCTGTAAGTCCTCCCCCATGATTGCATGCCACTTTGGGGAGACAGCTAGACACAAACCCTAACATCCTTCTTGGATGTTGGGACTAATCTTTCCATGAAGGGAAGTACAAGTATCAAGAACTTGCTTCCAGTTCTTCATGTATATACTCAGGAGTGGGACTGATGAATGATAATAAGCTTCCTTTCTTAAACATTTCAAGGGACCTCTGTGGTGCCTTTCAGAGCAGTTGTACCATTTCATAATGGCACATAATAGTTGTTTTTAAAGCTCCTAATTTGATCAGTCAGTTTTCACAGATATGGAGAGGATGGATCATCAGGTTTGCTCATCACTGGGGCTTTCAACTTATGAACATGAGAGAAAGGTGAGGGATTCAAGAATATTTGCAAGGAAGGGAGTCTGCAGGTAGATGAGAATATCTCAGTTGGCCCAGAATGCATGGGATGACAGTGACAGGGTTAATGAGCAGCTAAATGGGTTAGAAGTCTCCATTAGCTTAACAATTGCTGGTATGAGGTACTAATCACGAGTGGGCTATAAAAGGCAAGGTTCCACAGGTGTTTCATTTATTGATACAGAGGTAGGTTGGGAGCAGGTGGCTGAGTTAGGGAGGATTAAGACCAGAGATTTGATGAAGTTAAGTGCTGGCTGGCTGCTCATGGACTTGAAGTTAGAAGAATATCTGCTTAATTTTGGGAAGGAGAAAGGCCAGTGAAGCATCAATAGATGGAGGAGAGGGGCTGTTGTCATCAATAAATAGAGGAGAGTCAGGGAGGTGGGTCTGATGGTAGCTGGCAGTGTTGAGGAAAGAAGCTAGAAAAGGGATTTGAAAATGGTCCCTGGAAAGAAAGAAGCTTTGAGAAGGTGGGAGGAACAGGAGAAACTGCCTGGGCTTCAGAGGCAGGAAAAGCAGCTTCCTCAGGGGACAGCCGGGCTCCTAGTAAGGCAAGAAAGTGAAGGGAACAGTCAGAAAGGAGTGAGAGGATGTGGAGTCTGGGAGTGGGGTGACAGTGCCTAAGAAGGGAGGTACAGGGTCATGCAGGGGTGAACAGAGGAGCCTGGCATGGGAGTAGAGTGGTGACACCAGATTGCTATGCATCTAAAGAAAGAAGCTCTGTGTGTACAGTTACATTATGAGCTCAGAGGTTCATTAAATGAAGAAAGCATAGTGCAAAATGGAGTGTGTGGCCTTTTTTCATTAATTTTAACACAAGAGGCTCCCATTCATACACTGGCTTCTGCATGGGAGAGACTTCTGCAAGGACACAAAGGAGACTGCAGCAGGATGGCCCCCACTCTAAGAGATGCACTGAGATAGATGAGGGAGTGATGCTCATCTGTAGAGCAGAGCCATCCGGTAGCCTCTGGGCCAACACAACGTCTTCTGTATCTGTGCTGGGCTACGTGACAACCATGTGTGTCATGTGACCATTGAGCATGTCACATGTGGCCATAACCACTGGGCAACTGAATTAACTTTAAAGAATTTAAACAGTCACGTGTAGTCAGAGGCCGCCATATTGGAAAATGAATGCATCTTTAGATAATTAACCAATTCACTGCTTTTAATCTCTCTATCAAAAACTGAGTTGTTAATCAAGATGGATGAGAAATGGGAGACAGCTTAGTGACAACGTATGCCTATCATGTGTAAGGCCCCTCTGGGGTGGGGGGAACCCAAAGTACAGAGAATTTATAACAAGAGAAAGGCATTGGGGGAAGCAAGATGATGGGGATAGAAAATGTGGGAGGAAATTAGTGTTTGAGGAATTTGGCAAGGCTGAGTGATACAAGGAGTAGCATGCTTGTCTTCTTAGTCATTCCCTGCCATGTACCATGTAAGGCCACAGGAAGGACAGCCTCCTGGGGCTGTCAGCTGCCAGGGCCATCGGGATGCTTGCCCTGGAAGGTACAGCTTGATGCTGCTGGACGCCTCTGACATTTTGCATATGACTATAGCAGAGAGTGGGGGAGGGAGGCGCTCCAGGCCCAGCTGTCTCTTTGGGCCTTGTGTCAGCTCATTGAGACAAGACTGGTGGAGGCAGATGGAAGGCGCTGCTCACCTTTACACATTTCTCATTCTGTGGTGGAGTCAGAAGTGGAGCCTGAGAGGTTGCTCTGTTGTTCCAAATGCACCTGCGGACGGCATTTATTTGCTCATTTGTGTTTTGGAAGGTATGGAGCACTCTGGAGTGGATATTCTTAGAGACATATACATATTTTGTGTGTGTCCTCATGTGAAATAAATGAGGCACACTGGTTCTCTCCAGGGAACTTGATCTGCTTTCTTTTTCAATTTGCTGAGCCAAATGTCTTGGTCTGAAACCTCTAAGCTGACAGGATGGCTTGATGAAAGCCTTTTGATTACTCCTTTGGCAACACCCTTGATGCTTTTGGAAACAACTCTAAAATTAAAGGAGAAAAATAATGGAATCACATAAGGGATAATCGGCTGGTAATTTGCTTCTGGTGTTCGATCTGAATGGATTACAAAGGCATTGAGTTCTACCAAGAACATGCTAAAAGTGCCACATCTTCCCCTCCCCTTGTCATGGAGTGTTTGATTTCATCCTAATTCAGAGGTTCTGAGGAAGTGAATCTGATTTATTATACATTCATTTAGTATACTTAACTGTGTAAAGCTCTTGAACATGTTATAGGTCAAGAACAGAATCTGAACTAGAAGAATGAATAGCTTCCAAGATGCCCCCAGTGACTGATGGAAATCTAAGTGGTGCTTTTATAGGAGGACAGAGCTCACCTGCCCTAAATAGTTGGGATTTTGTCTTGCCTGAAAACAAAGGAATAACCTTCTGTCAGAAGACTTTCATGTGCCAAAGGGTGTGTGAAATCCACCAGAATACAGACATGACACTAGCAGGTTGTAGTGCCCTGTGCAGGATGTATCAAAGGAGAGGATGTGGACTTGGTCCCTGTTAAGAACTGAATTGTGTCCTCCAAAAACACACATTGAAGTCGTAACTCCAAATACTACAGGAATATGATCTTTTTTGAAAATAAGGTCTTTTTGTTGTTCCAATTTTAGTATATGTGTTGCCAAAGCGAGCACTGAAAATAAGGTCTTTCTAGATGGAATCAAATTAGTACAGGTCAAGCTCCATGAGGGCAGCATCCAGTATGACTGGCACCCTCCTAAGAGGTGACAGGGAGGAAACAGCCATGTGACAATTCAGGTGGAGACTGCAGTGATGCCCAGTGAGTCCAAACATGTGAAGGACTGCAGGAAATACCAGAAGAGGAAAGAAGGCTAGGTCTCTAGCAAGAGCTGGCACCTGACTTCAAACTCAGTGCTTTGTGACTTCAGATGACTTAACTAATTTTCTAGGCCGCGGCTTTCTCATCTGAAAAGCCAGGACGTTGATGACAGCTACCGACTGCCGTCACAGTGAAGATGAAGTCTGGTATTCAGTAACTTCAGTCTAGGCTCAGCAATGTTAGATAGTGAATTTACTACTCCTGGAGTTTTGAAAATATTTTTATTAGTTGTAGTAGACTAGTTTGGAATTATTGGTCCCATTGTTTTAATTTTTAAGAGCATTTGTTCACAGAGAACAGATTTAAAATTTGAAGCAGACATTTTTGGACATTTCAAAAGTTGCTTTTGACATGGAGACAAGGGGAAAGTAGTGTAATGAGGTGATAAGACTTAATTTCATTCTTCTTCAAAGAAGTGCAATTTATGTAAGGTGTGGTGGCATGCATCTGTAATCCCAGCACTCTGGAGATGGAGGCAGGAGGACTGTCTTTTCAGTTTGTTCTATGTAGTGAGACCCTTCCCCAAGAAAGAAAAATGTACCTGCCTTGTGTGAGGCAAGACAAAGGGATACATGGTTATCCTAAAAAGAGGTAATTTATTAGGGTTGGTAAAGCATTTGTATTCCAAAGGATGGAAAATAAACCTAACTGAATCTAAAGCCCCTTAAAAATAAATAAATAAAATAAAAAGAGGTAATTTAGTCTGGGAATCTAGCTCAGTGGCACAGGGTCTGCCTGGTAAATGTGAAGTTGTAAGTTTGATTCCCTGTACCAAAAAGGAAAACAAAACAAAACAAAACAAAAAAAAACAAAAGGTAATTCATGGAAGTAGAAAGGATATAGCAAAATTCACTTGTAAGTTTTCCTAGGAATAACTGGAAGTTGGATTTGAATGTGTGTAT
This sequence comes from Myocastor coypus, assembly GCA_004027025.1. Classification (NCBI taxonomy): domain Eukaryota; kingdom Metazoa; phylum Chordata; class Mammalia; order Rodentia; family Myocastoridae; genus Myocastor; species Myocastor coypus. Next base: position 2,257 of record PVJA010015738.1, on the reverse strand, counting down.
GTGTGTGTGCACCCACACAAGTGCATGCATGCACATGGTTTTCTACAAAGATTAAAAACTTTATATAAACAACTTTGTTATTTTAATAATGTTTTGTCATAGGCATAATCTACATATGTTCTTTTGCAAAGTAACTTTGCTTAAGCCATGTTTGAAACATCTATCTTAGAATAAATAGAAGTATGCATATTTGCATATTATTTTTTGGTATCTGGTTAATCTGTATTTGGATTTAGTCTTTTTTTTTTTTTTTTAAACACAATTGTACTGAAGTGGTTAATGCCCATGTCTTGGAGTAAGAAACAGCCCAAAATAATCATCCTAATATATTTGTATTTTAGTGTTCATTGTCTTTTTATTTAGATTAAATTCTTAAAAGTCCAGATCAAAGTCTGTACTTAATATAATCTTTTTTTTTTTTTTTACTATACCTAATATAATCTTGATAGTTGGTCTCAAACTGCTTTAAAAATCATAGAAATTGGTATTCCCAGTAATAGGAGCGAGAATGTTTGTGTACTGTCTTCACCAGCCTTAAGCTCAATAATTCTTTTTAGTTTTTTGCCAGCTGTCCAAGGAGCAAAGTGAATTCTCCATATTAATGTGTCTTTCTTAACCACTTGAGTTCAGAGTCCTCTCATACACTTTCAGGGCATATGTATTTTTTGGGGGGAATTGAGTTGCCAGAGTTTCTGATGGGCATGAAAAGCCTTTTATTTGTTTTGTTTTCAATCTCTGGCTAGTAGAAATCACGTGACTAAAAAGTACAATTCAATAATTGACTAGGTATTTCCTGCTTTGCATACATACTCTCTCTGTCTCTGTCTCTGTGTCTCTGCATCTCTGTCTCTCTCTCTGTCTTTCTTTGAGTCTGTATGTGTGTATCAGTAGATTTGCTTGTGTAGTTCCATCAGAAGATTTTAAGCTCATAAGGGCAAGAGTATTCCCTAACTATTGTATGCTTCTTATTCCTACTTCCTGGAATAAAACCTCACATTTCATAGGTACTCATTAGAGAGCTACAGAGGGAAAGGTTGAACTATGGGGTTCCTTCATTTTATGTAACTCTTCTGTGTAAAGTTTTGATAGTGCTCATTAAGATGACAGTAGTAGCCATTTGCTAAACACACCAGACATTATGCTGGCTCTGCTTGAAATAAAGGTTTTACTTAACACCCACTAGAAAAGTTAAGTATTGTTCCTAAAGTCCTATGGCTAAAAATGAGTAGAACTAAAGTTAAAGCATAGTTCTTTGTCCTAAAATTTGTATGTAACTACTGTGCAAAACTGGATCTCCAAATGTTCACTCGTGTATCTGGCTTTACCAGTTTGTCAGTCATCCTTCATCACTCTTCCCCAGGACTGTCTTTTCCTAGCAATATGCTGAGTTCAAAATTAACTGGATGAAGAAGGATCTACTAATAAAGAGAAGATGTACTTCTTACCAAACAGGGAAACTGCTAAGAGTGAAAGAAGGTGCTGATGCATATGTAACAAAATAACTTGTACCCTTGCTTTTCTTTTTGTGGGACATGGCAATACGGGGACATTTTCTTCCAAATTCTTAAAGTAAATATTATTTTACTTTGGCAAAGGATTTCTTGTCTTTTCAACTTCCAACTGTATATTTTCTGCATTTTCAAAGTCTTGTTATAACCTAAATAAACATAAAACAACAAATATTTATCCAATTTTTCAGAGTAATGATTATTTAAAAATTTTCATTGAATGAAAATAAATATAGTGTGACGAAGAAGACAATGGCAAAACTAAAAAAAAATGGAAGAACTGATCTAATCTTAAAAAATTCCTTTGTATCATTTGAAAATGTAATACACATTTATATGTTTGGAAGATCATCTATTTATAGAGAATAATAGAGAGTAATGTCCCAGTTGAATGAGACTTCACTCTCCGTCAATAGAAATCAATTGATAAGAGGTTTCCATAGGGAGAATAAGTGGTATGTCAAGGAGGAGAAGACCTCACAGGAGGTGGTTCCCGCAGACCATAAAACCTTTCTCCATTCACTTATTTTTTTTTTGTTTCAATTTTTTATTGTTTAAATTTAACAATGGTTATATTACATATTTTCATCATCAGATCAGTTTAGATTAATATATATAGGTATATAAGATTGATCAAACAATTAAACATTAACCTTTCTAAATCCACATTACTTTTTTTTTTCTTTTCCCCTTTCTTTTCTTTGAAAGTTGACATATTGCATATTGTCCTCACAATCATTCTACAGAGT
>PVJA010015737.1:15526-44942 GCA_004027025.1 Myocastor coypus | reverse complement strand
GGGCGGGGAAAGGGAAGGCAGGCCAAGGATCCTGACCCAGCCGGTGCGCAGGCTCAGCTCCCAGTGGTGCTGTTTGGGTCTGGGCTGGAACAGGAAGTTAGTCGTGGGAACGCAGAGGCGGGGCAGAGGGGCCAGAAATCACTTTCTTTAAGATCACAAGGGTTGAAAAGGTTTTGGAGAAAGTGTTATAAAAGCTGCTTCTCAAAATTGCCACAGGCATTCTCCAAAAAATGATTCATAGGCACCGACTTTGTAGGCAGCATACTGCTGGGTTTTGCAGCTTGGTGTCTTGGTATGTGATAACTGGTTAATATTTAGAAATAGCAAAAAGATACACTTCTTCTTCTCCAATCAGTATTCATTTTATTTCTTTGTCCTGTCTAATAGTTCTGGCTAACATTTCCAGAGCTATTTTTCTAAAACAACTGAAATTATCATACCACAGTAATATATGCGCACGCCTGTTTAAAGCAGTGCAAATTGTCATACTTAAATTTTGGCAACAATTCAAATGCCCATCTACTGTGGAATGTATAGAAAAGATGTGGTATTTTTATACAATGAATTTGTATTCAACTATCAAAGAGATAAATTTGAGGATTTTATACATAAATGGAAGCAGCTAGAGACTATCTTGGTAAGTGAAATAAGTCAGATCCATATGTGCAAACATTGGATTATATCACTAGTGTGAGAACCTGAAAGAGTAATGAAAACCTCAAAAGTGCAACAGATACAGTGAAAGGGAAAGAAATTATTCAATGGGAAGGGAAAACTAGGATGAGGAAAAGGAAAACTGAAAGAAGAGAAAAATATATTTAGGGATATATGCAAAATTGTTTGGAAAATTGTATTGTCAATTTATGCTAGTCTTTTGAAAGGCGCTGTAATGCTTAAGAAATTTTTTTATTCTGATTTTTTTCTTTTTCTTTTGAATTTCTTATAACTTCATTATCATTTTGGTTTTGGTTTTATGTTTTCATTAAATGAATTTCACATATTTGTATCTGATAATCTGAACAACTAATTTGAAGATAACGATGTAATATAACAACCATTGTTGAATTCCAATTACTTCATTCAGTAAAATCTTGTATTATTTCTAATGCTGTTTTTTCTATTACTATTTTGCATTTTTAGAAAAAGCACAAAACCCAGAAAGCTCTAATTGAGAATTTTGTGTGACTGTAAAGGTATTATAAAACATTTCATATGAATTTTAAGATGACAAAATGAAGACATTAACAAATTAGCAAATTAACATGATTCTTTTGTTTGTTTGTTTGTTTGTTTTTGTTTTTGTTTTTGTTTTTGTTTTTGTTTTTGTGGGATCAGGGTTCAAACTGACGACCTTGCACTTGCCCAGCAGGCACTTGTGCCTCGGAGCTATCTCCCCAAGATTCTTAAAATAGAAAAGCATTAATTACAAAAATATATAACTAAAAATATCTGACTAGAAAAACAATTATAGCATGACAGAAAGATCTTACACAATGGATAGTCTATTATAGTACCTGAATTTATCTAAATAAGCAATGAGATAGTTAATATAAATCACATGGCATATATTTGCACCTATGCTTGTTAGAAATATTTTCTGTTGTTTTATTTATCAAAGAAACAGTCATATAAATTAATACTAAAGTTTCAGGCTTTGGAAAAATAGTTGTAAGGACTCATTGAAACACCATTAAAGTCACTGTGAGTCTCCATAATGACATCCTCTAGAGAACATGGCCCAGTGCTTTCAGTGCCAAGAAGTGAGCCCTATGAAAGAATGGAAACCAGAGAAATTAGCAGTTAGCTCATAAGAAAATTAGCAAAAGGAAGATAGAATATTCTATTTGGGAATGTTTGGAATGTAACAGTGACAATATAACAAAATTCAGTAAAGAGTTAAACTTTCAACATGTACTAGCTGGAAATATTTCACATCTATAAAATTCAAAGAAAAAAACTTAAACACCAAAATTATAATAAAAACTTAAGTTTTAAGTCTGGTCCTACAACGTTTTTTTTTTGTTTTTGTTTTTGTTTTTGTTTTTTTTGTTTTTTTTTTTCTCTTTTTGAGACAGGGTCTCGCTATGCAGTTCAGGCTGGCTTTGAGCTCACTTTGGTGGCCCAGGCTGGTCTCGAACTCTCACCGATCCTCCTGCCTCAGCCTCCCCATTGCTGGGATTACAGGCATGTGCCACCATGCCCGGCTCTACAACATTAATTTTGTAGACTGAACTTTGGTATGTTTCTCATTGAAAGCCCCTGGGAAATAATTCCTCCACTGTGAATATAGTTGCGATATAATTTAACGTGTGCATATGTTATTTTTATTCTTATTAAATCTATAATATAGATTTATATATATATCTATATATATATCTATAATATAGATAGTATCTATAATATGGATATTATAGAATATCTATGCAATAGAAGGTGTTTAAGCAACATATGTGTTTAATCCATACACTGATGTTATGTACTTAGATTATTTCCATTCATTTTTCTATTTTAATAAACTTTATTAACTTTCTTAAATATATTGGATTCTATAAGCTACTCTTAGAGGTAGAACTATTAAGTTGTAGTATCTATAAATTCTAACTTTATAGGGCTGGCCAGATAGCTCAACATATTAAAGCACCTACTTAGGCAGACTCAGGGACTGGAGTTTGATCACCAGATTTCCTTGCCATCCTCACCTCACCCTCAGGGCTCGCTGAGATGGAGAAGGAGACTGAGAGTGGTGGCACATGCCTATAATCCTGGTGCTTGGGAGGCTGAAAACAGGAGGAGCACTAAAAGTCCAATCTAGGTAATGCGACCCTGTAGATTCTGTAAACCCTGTCCTAAACACATTTAAATATTAAAATAAAACTCATTATTTATAGACTGATTAATCTTTTTTTTTTTAATCAGTCTGCAACCAGGCAAGGTCCTAAGTTTGATTCCTGGTACAAAAACTAATAATAATAAATAAGAAAGTAAATGTAAATTTTTCCTGACAGGTTAAAAAGCAACTCAAACTCAGAGAGGAACCGTCAAAGCAAAGAAGTGGCTCTGGCAACTGCCCTTTGAAAGACCTGAGCTTTATAGCCATCATTCATTTAATTATTCATTTACTCAGCCAATGCTAACTATGCATAAAGTTAACATTAGTCAGGAGGCTTTGCCCTGTCCTCTATCACACACATCAAGAGTTTATAATCCTGCAGAAAATAAACTAGCAGTAATGCCCAAGAATGTTAAAGGCTCTAAGCAAAAGACTAGGTCAGATAACAAAACAGAAGAGACTTGAAGTACAAGTTTGAGCTGGCCAACAAAAAGAACAGTAAGGAGAATGTTGCAGCCAGGCAACCCTTCCTTCAGCCCATCTGAAGACCAAGCCTGCAGTTAAGGGGCAGTGTGGTGCTCTCTAAAGCTAAAAATTGAGCAGTCTCAAAAGACCTGCTGTAGAAAGGGAATACTTTTAGCTTGGACTAGACATGAAATTGTGAATAGTATAGTCTATTAGAGAGGTAAAGGAGAAGCTGCTACCTAGATAATATGCATTTATTAAACCCTATTGCATTTTCAGGTTCTTACCAATACCTTTTTACGTAGTCTCACTTACGCTTCATAATGGTGCTATGTGTAGGTATTCTTACTATTCCTACTTTACAGATAAGAAACTGAAGTAGAAAGGTGAACAATTTGCTCAAAATCACAGTTAACTCATGACAAACCCAGATACTAGAAGCCAGATCCTGTGAGCTCATACCCTATTGTCTTTAAGTGTAGCAGAGCAAAGTTCAGAAAGAATAACCAGAATTGTATTTCAATTAAAACTCAATATTGCCGGGCGTGGTGGCACACGCCTGTAATCCCAGCACTTGGGAGGCTGAGGCAGGAGGATTGGTGTGAGTTCGAGACCAGCCTGGACTACAAAAGTGAGCTCAAGGCCAGCCTCAACTGCATAGCGAGACCCTGTCTCAAAAAAACTCAATATTTATCACTAATGTTTGGACACTGTTAAGATACCTACCTAAGAACCCCCAAATTGCTCTAATTTTTATTGACCATACAGATTCTCACTGCAATATTTGCAGTTTAAAAAAACCAAAGGGTTTTGTTTACTTGTTTATTTTGAGTTGACAGTTAATTGAAAAACAGCATTGTTTTTTCTCTTGGGAAATCTAAGAAAAAATAAAGTGCATGGTGCACAGTAATTGCTAAAAGTTACTCATACTACATAGAAGGATATAGCTACTTTGAGAATGCCAATTTGATGATGTGTTTAATGATTTCTTGTCTAAAAATAACAGAACCTATCCAGAGATTTATTTCACTGAATATTGTGGTTTCAAGATACACTATTTTCCTACAAATGATTCAGCTATCCTTTTACGGCACAGTATTACTCCACTCTCGGTAAATATCAGATTTTCTTTATCCATTCATCTGTTGGTGGACATATGCACCAGCTTAAACATTGCATGATTTTTCTTGAATAGGAAACCCAATGTATCTATCTACAAAAGGCAAAATAAAAGATAGATAATAGGTTATAGGAAGTTACATCTTTCTCAAAGGCAAAGGGAATGAAAGACAGAGAGGGATAGGGAAATGACGAGAAAATGAACTGGAATGTTATGTCCATATCCTAAGTCAATACAAGGACTATAAACTTAGGTACCACAAACATGTTTAGAGTTGAGAAAAAATGGATCAAAAAATAGGGGAAGGTGAAGGGAAAGGAGATTATAAAATGAATTATGACATATTATATCCACATACAAACTCTATAAAGGAGTGCAAGAATTATATACTGAAAACATGGTATAATTTTTTAAAAATGGATGAAGAATAACAACCTCAGCATTTTCCAAATTTATCTGAACAATAGGCCAACCTGAGCCCCACAGAAACTTTTCCCATAGGAAACTTAGCCAAGACAAGATTTGGGTTACAACCTTAGAATTTAGATTCCAAGACCTAAATTTAGGTTCAATAATTATGATTTATTTCACTCCCCACCTCTGGGGCATGCTGAGATAGCAATTGAGACTGGGCATGATGGTGCACAATCTCAGCTCTCATGAGGCTGTAAACAGGTGGATCACTATGAGTTCAATCTAGTAGTGAGGCTTTAAACACCCTGTAGACCCTTTCCTAAAACAAACAAAAAGAATTATGACTTATTTCACTCACATATGATTTTGTCCATCACCAGTAATTTACTGAAGACTAAAAAGAACACAATCAATACGTGTACCCAAAGACGGTCTCTAAATGAAATATTATATAAAGCAGAGGGAGGGGAGGGATAGAGAAGAGAAAGATGGAGAGGCAGAGGAGGAGAGACAGGGAGAATGAGAAGGACAAAGAGAAGGAGAGGTGGAGGGACAGGGAGAGGGAGAGGGACAGAGTCTCATTATGCTACCCAGGCTTGACTCCAACTCATGGCAATCCTCCTCCTTAGCCTCTGGAACACTAGGATTATGAGCCTGCACCACCACACCTGGCAAAATGGAATATTATAATTGAAACTTTCCAAGCATTATCAATTTTATTATTTTTCTAGTAAAGATGACATATAGCTCATTTTACTGATTCCATACTATGTCATTTCATTGCTTTTAAAAGATTTAGCTAATTGGGTTTTACTACCAATATCTAAAACTGCTATTAACTAAACTTTGTTATTTCAACATACTTTCCAATTGCTGCTCTTTTCCTCACTTGTATGACTCGCATTTTTCTTCTTTCTTTTTTTGTGGCTTATACAAAATACATGTTCTTACAAATTCTGGAGACTTTTCCTTTTTCTTACACAATTTATTTTAATTTAGTAGTTAATTATTCTTAAAATGATAACAAGCCGGGAGTGGTGGCGCACACCTGTAATCCCAGCACTTGGGAGGCTGAGGCAGGAGGATCAGTGCGAGTTCGAGACCAGCCTGTGCTACAAAAGTGAGCTCAAGGCCAGCCAGAACTGCATAGTGAGACCCTGTCTCAAAAAGACAAAAAAATAAATAAATAAATAAATAAAATGATAACAATTTGTATAAAAATTCATTTATAAAAAAGTGAGATAGCTGGGCGTGGTGGCTCACGCCTGTAATCCCAGCACTTGGGAGGCTGAGGCAGGAGGATTGGTGCAAGTTTGAGACCAGCCTGGGCTACAGAAGTGAGCTCAAGGCCAGCCTAAAATTGCACAGTGAGACCCTGTCTCAAAAATCCAAAAAAAAAAAAAAAAAAGTGAGATAAGCCGTTTTATTAATATAAACATTACAGTGATATTTAGATAAAAAGTTTTCATACATTATTTCAGCAATGTATTTCACATATAAGTATTTTAATTAATCTCAAAGCATCTAAATATGCTTTTGGTTGGTTTACATTATTTGTCTTAAAAAGTCTAGCTTAAATTTATCCAAAATACTTGATTTTATAGATATCATGTGTATATTTAATATGTATTTTATATCCATACAGTTATGTATACTTTTTACTTAATTCTAAAACTATATGATTAAGCTTTATGCTAGGGAAGAAAGGAAAAAGCACTACTTCCTTCACAATATGTCTATATTTATCTTTAAAAACATACATATCTTCTTATATAAAAACACAAAGAAAAAATAATATAAAAAACAATCAAGGAAACAATTGTGTATAGGTGATTCTCTACTGACAACAGAGTATAACACCTATTATGTGAGATGGGTTCATGAATATTCAGCTGACATTTTCTTTTTTATTATGAACAACTTTAATTTTTAAACTGCAAAATTTTTCTATATTTGTTTAATTTGAAATTCAAAACATGGCTTCAGCTAGGGATGTAGCTCAGTGGCCCACCAACAAGCACAAGGTCCTGAGTTTGATTTCCAGGACCAAAAAACAAGTTGGAAAAAGAAACTGACCTCTAAGTTTAAATTACTATAAAATCAATGTTCAGCTTGTGATAGATAATTGTTAAAATCTGTAGTATTTAAGTTTGCCAAACAGGGAAGCATTACTGTGTCCCAAATAGTAATGTAAGACTCTTCCTAAGAAAATGTCACTTAATTTAACTTCTACTTCCTTCAAGACAGTCAATGGCAATGACTCATCTTTGAGATTTGGGAGGAAAGAAACTTCATTACCTTTACAGTTTCATCTTTCAGTGCAGAGACACTGACAAAGCCTAGTCACACACACAACAAGGCAATGCTACTTCCTTCGTCTTCACTGACTCATCACCTAATGCTGTGCCAGGTGCAATGTAAAGGGCTGACGTAAGAACATACACAAGAACATGACACAGATAGATATGGAGCTTCATAAACGAATAAAATTCAGCATTATTCTGGTGATAAAGATGTTTTCCTTGTGTCATGGATACAAATAACATGCAAATGCTCTTCTACTGAGCATTATTCCAGCCCTGTTTTGGTTGTTGTTGTTTTTAATGGTACCTTAATTTATACTTTTAGAAAGCTACTGTATTTCATTGCTGTTATCACATAAGAACATTTCATATGCAAAAGAGAGTCAAGGGGCCAATGAGATAGCTCAGCAGACTAAAGCGCCTGCTTAGGCAAGCTTAGGCAAGCACAGGGACCACAGTTGATCCCATGTGTGTCAGTCCTGCCCCCAGGGTTAGCTGAGCTGACCACAAAAACACAAAGACAGAGATTGAGAGAGAGACAAAGTGGTTATCCTAAAGGAAAACTTTAACATGCAGGATCAAGCAGATGGACCCATAAACATCAACTGCTAGGCCTGATGGCTATCATTCCCCTCCTACCAATCTCACCTCCAGGAGATTGAACTGATGCCTTCTCTGACAATAGTTCATTCTGATACAAAAGTACACAAGTAACACCTAAAAAACACCTAAACAAACAACTTTTTAACTAAATAGTAGATAAATTACACTACTACTGATCACTTTGCTTTTCATTAAAATATCACAATATCTAAAATTTTTACTAGGAAAACAATGGAATTTAAAAGCATTTTTCACAGTGCCAAGATTTTCCATGCCCATGATTTCTGGATGATGTTTCACTATATTTTTTTCAAACTCTGAATAATATATTTAAAAAGACCCCAAGATTGACAAATTTTATGTTGAAGAAATTGAAGCAAAGCATACAACTATAAAATGATCTAGGAATAAATTCAAACTGAGTATAAAGTAAATATAATAATTCTTTATAAAGACAAATTACTTAAAATTAGATTATTATATCCCTTTATGTAAAATACTCAAAAAAATCAAAGAATTTCTGAAGGGAATAATAGTTACAAGTAAAGTGGTTTCTTTTAACAATGGTATAATTCTTTTTTCAACTTCTCTACTTCTCACCATTAAGATAATGTGAAACAACCGAAACTAAAACAACTGATTTATACTGGCACTTATAATTTGTTCTGCACCTGTGAGCAGTAATTAAAATGTCAGATGCCTGGGATTAAGCAATGCCTAACATATTAGTAAAACACTCCCCTGAATGTATCTAGGTGGGTCATAAAGGCATGGTCTTACAACCTGCAAAAGGGGCCTGGCCACTTGTGCTCTAGCACTGTTCTCTGGCACTAAGCTTCTTTGTCTCCTCAACACCTTCTGCGATGAGGTTTTTGCCTTGAAAATGGCCACATCGTGTATTGAATTCTGGAAACTGGGCCAGTTAATCCTCTCCTCCTCCACTTGTGGGTGCTCAGTATGTATTGTTTCTCAGTCATGACAAGGCTGATTAACACACTGCACAAGTACTTGAACTGTTTTCTTTCTAAGACAAGTCCAGAATATAGACATGAACAAATAAATATGTTTATACACTACATTTAATGAATCTAATTCTCAATTAGACAACTCAACTTTCCTTGGTTTGCCTTTGCTTATTTATCTCACATGAAAATGTGCACAATAATCTTCCCTTAATTCTATGCAAAAGATAGTCTTTCCTTAATTCTATTTATGAAGTTCAATAAACCAATAAAGTATAGGATAGTTCAAAAATAATTCACTAAAGAAAAGATATTGAAATACGTCATTGCATGATTCTGCAGGTAGCTAAAAAGCATTCTACTCTGATGACTGCTAAGTTACAAACCATTTTTTTTTTAAACTGGAGTGGAATTCTAGAGGCCACAGTGCTCGCACTAAAAGCATTAAAGGAGTTCAGCCATATAGTAGCAAGAACCTTCAGAAGTAACCCAGGTTCCCAGGCAAAGCCTCCATGCACACTTAGAAGAAAATAAAAAAACTGTCCTGGCAGTGGGCAGAGTGGCAGCATTTCCAGTCATCATGTTTTCATTCCAGTATATGTAGAAATCCCAGTGGGAGCTCACTGAAGAGATTTGGGTAGGTAGTGACAAATAAAACTCCTGCAGAGTCATTTTTAAAATGAAAGTTCAGGAAGGACACACAAGTGAGATAGAGTAATTCTTGATTATATATATATATATATATATATATATATATATATATATATATATATCCATCCCTGAAAATTGAAAAATAATTAGTGCTTATAAAGACACTGTATTTAAGTCTTTTACCCAGGACAGGATCAGCTCTGAATCACTTATCTTCCAGAAGATATGTCTACTCACTCACCTTCAGCTTTTACAAATCTGTCAAGGATTAATGTAGAGTTGAACCATTATTCATGAAACAAAGCATTTGTGTTCACAGATAATCAGGAAGTACAGAGGTATAGGCAACCCCAGAGTCCCTACAGATAAGAAAATGAAGGTCACTTAATCCAATGAATTTAGGGCCTGGGGATATAGCTTAGTGGTACAGTGCCTGCCTGGCAAGCGCAAGGTCCTGAGTTGGATTCCCAGTATTTTTTTTTAAAAATGAATAAATAAATAAATAGATTTCTTTAAACTTATAGATTATGAATTCAAGGTACTGAATATTAACATGATAATACATATATATATATTATTTTAAAGAACAAATTCATAATGCCACATATTAGAAATCATATAGTAATAAAAACATATTAATACATATAAGGGTTTAATTAATAAGAAAATATATTTATTATAGAGTTACACAAGTTAAATGGTCACACAGGTGATTTGAAATGAGAGTTCATTAATTCCATCCAACAAAGTCTAAATTTCAATTCAGTTCTACCACAGCAAAAAATAAGATACTTAATATTTGTAGGCATATGATATTGGAAAGAATCTCAAAAATCACAAACTGCCTTCCACATTTGGATGTGTCAGTTTGGAAGCCAACGAGAATGTCCTATGGCTGCATCTTACCATCTTATTCCCTAGGAACAAGGGATGCTGCAGCTAACATAAAGAGAAAATACTTCTATGGGCTAGGGGTTCAATCCCCAGGCCTGCTGTGGCAGACCTATCCCCAGAGCACACTGAGACGGCAATTGGGACTGGTGGTGTGCACCTGTAATCCCAGAGCTTGGGAGGCTGTAAACAGGTGGATCACTATGAGTCCCATCTAATAGTGAGAATCTAAACATCCTGTAGACCCTTCTCTAAAACAAAAAAAATAAAAACACATTTTTTAAAAAATACATCTACATAGGAACAAGAATGAATCCCCTATGATTTTTCCATTGAGCAATCATTTCTTAAAATAAGCACAAGATTGAGATTAATAATTCTTTCTTGTTTCATGCCAACCAGACTCCAGATTGATTGTGAAGACCACACTTGATCTACTACATGGTTAACTGCCACTGTCTGCATTCACCTCACTCTCTAGTGTGGCTGGCACTGGGATGATGGACAGGTGTGTGGATAAAGGGAAAAGTATATAAAATATTTTCTTTTCTACTATTATGATTAATCATTTTATTCTAGTATGGAGATAAAAATAGCCTTTGACTTTCACTTCTTTTACTTTTTCTTCTTCTTTGTCTTATTCTTTCCAGGATGAAATTTTTATCTACTCATGTAGAAATTTTGTGATTATTTCTGAGAAAAAGTGCAAATGAACATAAATACATGCATAAACATTCAACATCTCTCGCCCTTAGAGAAAAGCAAAGTAAAACAACACTGTGATTTCATATTACTTCCAGAAAGATTGGCTACCACCAAGAAGTCATATAATAGTAAATGCTGGCTCAAAGCTGTAGGGAAAAGAAATACATCTACATTGTTATTGAAAAATAAATTAGTACAACCATTATGAAAATCATTGAGATTCCTCAGAAAAGTGAAGCTAAAAATTCCACTGAATCCAACACTGCCAAGAGTCAAAAACATTACATTACCATGGTATATGATTGGCCATGTTTATAATAGCACAATCCATATCTAAATATCAGAAGAGGCCTGTACGCCTATTGATTAATGGAAGGACAAGAAACGGTGGTATTTACACACAATGGAGTACTATTCTGCTATAAATAATAACAAACCTGAGTCATTTGTAGTAAAATAAGTGTACCTTGAGATTATAATGTTAAGAAAAATAAATAAGATGCACAATCTTAAATATCACATGACTTCTCTTTAGGAGAAAACTAAAATATACATAAAGAGCAAAAAAAAAAAAAAGATAATAGGAAGGGTGACATAGCTGTTTTATAAAAAGAAGGGGACCAAGAGACAAAGAGAAAGAAAAGAAAGGAATTAAAAAATAAAGATGGGTGATGCACTTGTACCAACTCCCCACAAGTATGTAACCATTCTGGACTGCAAACATGGACTAATGATAACCAAGGAAGAAAATCTGTTAATAACTGGCCAGTTTTTAATCATAGTAAGCAATGTCAGAAATGGAGTATAGCCGGGCGTGGTGGCTCACGCCTGTAATCCCAGCACTCGGGAGGCTGAGGCAGGAGGATTGGTGCGAGTTCGAGACCAGCCTGGGCTACAAAAGTGAGCTCAAGGCCAGCCTCAACTGCATAGCGAGACCCTGTCTCAAAAAAAAAAAAAAAAAAAAAAATGGAGTATAATGACTCAGATTCTGGGGATCCAGTGAGAAATGTCTCTGTCAAAATTTTAGAAAAACTAGGGTAGCCTACATGTCATCTTCTATGTTGGTTAGATCATGGGTAACTATCAGAGTGAAAGAAATTAAGATTAGCATCAGGGCTGGAGCTAATGTATCACTTTGAAATGCTTTAAAGTTAAAAAGAAACAAAAATAAAAATAAAGCAAAACAAAAAAAGAACTGATCTCTAGATCTAAACTGATCTCTAGATCATACTCTGGATATATCCACAAGTAAAATGTAGTTCTTTTAGGCATGTGTTATTTCACAGTGAAACAAAAGATACAGTATTAATCCTGTCATTTGCTTATGCTGCTGCCTGTTGGCCCATATACTCTAATCAGAATCATTTCAACAAACAATTACCTGGAAACTTCATTCTTACTTCACAAGAGAGGTAGGAAAGGTATGTTTCAATTAGTTGATCCCTCCCAGTATAAGTTCTAAGCAACTGGCAATTAGGAGGTCATAGGTAGAAAGGAATATTCCTTAGCCAACCCTCAGAAAGTTAAGTCAAATACTCACGGCTCTGCCTGTAGGCTCCTGTCCTCGGCCACATAGTTAGAAGGGATGTAGCCCTGCAGTTGCTGGCCAGAGCTGTCTTCTCTTCTCTCCAAGTGTCTGGCCCACCACCAGCCCTCATGGGAAGTGTCCAAGACTTGGAGTTTGTCGCCTGCGCGGAAGCTCAGGTCCTCTGCAGTCCGAGCTTGGTAATCAAACAAAGCAATGAAGTATTGACTATGGCTTCTCTCGGGTTTCTGCTTTGGTGACTGTGGAGGTTCAGAGGCATAGTGAGCCCCTGGATTTTCAATCACCACCGAGCTGTTGGCATCCTGGGACATACAGGAAAAATAGGGCTGCAAATATGCCCAGACCCTCACACAGACATTTCCCATGGTGGCCTAGCCAGCAGAAATGGAGAGTGGCTTTCCTTTCAGTACTTGAAGATCCACTTTCTCCTGCAGCACCAGGCAACTTTAAAATCAGATCCAATTCACCATACTCTGGAGAGAGTGCAAGTCCTGAGGAGCTGGTTATGATAGGTCTGCCTGGGAGATGCACACACTACCTCGCCATACACAGTTGCAGCTACTACCCCACAGCAGAAACTGGGTAGCTGCTCAGTCAGAAGATGCCTGTCTTCCTGTCTGCTTGGGAATTGCAAAACAAAAATTTTAAGTAAAAGAAAGATAAGGGGCTATATTTAGATAAGAAAACAGCCACTTGCTCTGTATTCCAAGAAGATGTTAGCAAAAAAAAAGGTATGAGCCCCAGGTGAAGTCTCCCACCTGTCCTGTGCATGCAGCTTGCTGTACTTCAGACTGCTCACCTTCCTTCCCTAGTCCAGCTGGCTACTCTTTCCTTCTTGCTAATGAGTAACCAACATGCAGAGGCTTTTACCTTTCCCATCTTGAGCAACATTCAGACTGAAATAACTTCTTACTTCCTGGTTCCTTTTTGTCTGTAATCTGAGATTCCAATTCTTACCCCTCCTCTTCCACACCCAGGATAGACCAGCCCTCTTACCCTCACCAGGAACCAGTCTTAAAGCAGCCACCAAATCCATCCTTCTTTCATTTCACCTTGGAAAAATAGGCTAGCGCAGGTAACTTTTTTGCCTTGTTATGTTCCCAACACAAATTCATGGCAGATATTTCTTCTTTTCTGCCATAATTAAGTAGGATTGTTTTGCCATTGCTAGGGAAAACAAAACCAAACAAACTGGACTGACTATTTTAAGTATTTATTGAGACCCAGGACACTTAGGAAAGAATCACTGAGTCTTTGGGGTTTTCTTCTCCCCACCACCAGGAATACATTTTTAGAGCTTTAAAGTATATTCACAATTCTAAAAAGTAAGAGAACAGCTGGCTAAAACACTGAGAACCTTCAACACGATTTTTTTTTTCCAGAGACATTTAATTTACCATTCTTCAAGTACTATTTCTGAAACACCACACACACACACACACACACACACACACACACACACACACACACACACTAACTGGTAGAGCAAAAAACTAGCATAAGAGCTCTTTTGGACCTGCTATGGTGTTAACCTGCTGTTAAACTTTCACCTCCAGGGCTAACTAGTTCTTACTAACTTAGTGATGGTGATGGGCACAGCTCAGGGACTAAGGAGACTGAGATCAGGACAGCCACCAGGAGGCAGTCAGTAGCTTTGCTATCCTCACCCTAGTTAAGGGAAGCTGTCTCACAAATGCGTTTCCTGGATCTCAAGAATAACTGGGCAGTAAGTCTGCACAGATCAAAAACCTGGTATTTGTACTGGCTAGAGAACGTTCCAAAACTTCTCATGAGGTGCTTTTTGTTTTTGTAGAAGATATTTCCTTTTAAAACTTCATTCAGAGAGCTGGGGTTAGAGCTCAATGGTATAGCACATGTTTAGTAACCTTGAGTCCTAAGTATAAACACTAACCACTCCCCCAAAAAATATTTTCTTTTCCTTCTTAAAACAATCTATTCATTTGTTTTTGGAGTGTTTAACTAACCCACTCCTTAGATGATCTGCAAACTCTTTTGTTAAACTACAAAGCATTTTTAGTAGTTAGAATGTTCAAACACAGGGTAAAAAAAAAAAAAACACACACACACACAAGGAAAAAAATCTAAAACCCAGAACATCATGGTCTTGGCTAAACTGCTACTGCCCCATTCTAACCCCAGGTACCAGTGGGTCATTTGGGCAGAACAAGGGCTCATGTGCTCCCAAGAGTCTCCCATCGTCCCAAGTCAGAGTAGAAGATACAATTTGTAAGAACAGAAAAAACAAAAGCTAAGCCATATCTTTTGTCATTATTTTTTTGGGAATTTTAAGGACCTAAATATACTGTATATAAAATTCTACATATTGAGATAAAAGAGAAAAATATAAAATACTAATAAGTTACAAAGGCTATTTTGTTCCAAACTCTAATTTTAAAAGAATAATATTCTAACAGTGCTGCTAAAGAGAGGTACAGATATTGAAGGCTTTTCTGAGACATCCACAAGTTATAGAAATGAAAGAAGCTTTGGAAGCAGCCAGATATGTATTCTAACCCAATTCATAATTGGGTATGACACTTAAAACATCTGAAGTTGCTCAACTCAGTATACCTTTACTATGATTATGCAAAGGCATTCTGGCACAAGACAAAGCACTCAATCTACACAGCAAAGTCACTGAGCAAGTGAATGAAATCAAAAAAGCACCCAGTTGTTCAAATACGTCAGGCATACAATGGCCTAAGTAATAGAGCTGAAGGCTGGGAAAGGGTTTCCTTGTGTCAACAGTGTGAGAATTCTGCAATCACCCAAGCTTCAAGCCTTAGTAAGCCTTCACTTGCTCTATGATTTCTTTCAGCTAATCAATCACTACATTCTGCTCAGTCTTTTTAAAAATAAATTTCCTCTGAATGGACATAGGGCATTAAACAGAAAATGGAACATCTTCTCTAGATCATCTCAAAGACCACCTACCTGATCTCTCTTTATCCACCTTATTCCTAGCTCCAGCCCATCCTGGCTACCAAAACACAGTAGTGCTCATAAGATCTTAGAAAGCTGTTCTTATAATGGTATAGGTCACTGAGTTAAAAGTAACTCAGTTTTAGAGAACTTTCTATATGCTGGGCCTTGTACTAAAAAGTTACAAATGTTATATTAGTTAATTATCATAAAACAAAAATACTAATAATAGTATATTTTATTTCAGAAAAGAAACTGAGGTTGAGAATTTAGCTAAGTTGCCTAAGGTGACACAGCTACTGAGTAGTTCAGCCATAGATAACACCTTGGCGTCAGTCTGACTATCAAGCCTGAAGACTTCTAATTCTTATGTTTTACCACTCTCAATCTGTGTTTTTCTATGTAAAATCCTTCAACCTCTAAAATGTTTAGAATAAAGCCTAACCTCATAGCATGGTACACAAGGCCTCGCCAACTCCACCAACTTTACCCTACATGTGACCCATGACGCGTCCCTGGACAACCTGAGTGTGGCATCTTGTTCTGTTCCTCACCTCCACATCCTTCTAACCTGCTGCCTTCTGCAGTCTTGGGTTCAGGAATCATCTTCTCTGAGGCTGAGCAGCAGGATTCTGTATATTCCTGAAAGCCTGGCCTATGCTTCCACATAGTGACTTATTGACCCCTACTTGGTTCCCTTATTTGTTATCTTTCTCAGAAGAACAGAATTCTTTTCTGTGACTCTCCAAGGCTTTTTACACTGCCAAGTATGAGAAGAATAGATACTTGGTAAGTGACCGTCGAATTAATTAACTAATTAATTGACAGGGACAAAGACAGGGTTGAGAAAGAAAGGCAAAGTAAAAAAGTGAGAGGAAAGGAGTCAAACCTCTTTGGGGTAAAACAAATTCTTAGCAAATATTTCTATAACATGAAGAATACCCAGAGCAAAGAGGAGGCACTGATTTTCCTGCTTCTCAGCACCTTCCTTTCCTCTCTCATGGTTCCCTGAATGTTGACTGCCTCTTCCCACCACCTAACCTATTTTTTGAGCTGGCACTTTGTCTCTCATTCTTATAGCAAATTGCCACCACATTAATATTCTTAAATCACTCTTCTACATAACAACCTTCCACAGACCCTCAGTGCAGGAAGATAAGGGTTGGAATTCAAAGTTAAGAATTTGTGCTTTGTTTGGCTTTTATCAGACGTACCCTTTCAGCATCCCGCTCCATTATGACTCACCACGTCAGCTACCTGCTCAGTCAAATTGGTTTAGTTGGTCACAGTGAAACCTATTCTCTCACACACTGGTGTCCACTGTTACCATTCTTTCTCTTCGAGTCTCTTCCCTTTCCAGCAGAAGCTTGACTGCCTTGCAAGGTCTGAATAAAAATCCCAAACTTCTGGTAGGCCTTCCTCCATGCATCCCTGCCAAAAAATAATTTCTCTCAGGAATTTTTTCTGGTTCAGCATCACCAGCCCCAGTAATTACATGAATTCAGTCATTATCCTATATCTGCTGTGTGAAACACTGGTACACAAAACCCACTACAATGTGGCTTTACCCCAAAATAAATTAGTGATCTCTACCTCCTGCTTGGCAGAGGTAATCATGTTCTTTAAAGCTAGAAGTGGCCAATAAAAAAG
Source organism: Myocastor coypus (assembly GCA_004027025.1). Lineage (NCBI taxonomy): Eukaryota > Metazoa > Chordata > Mammalia > Rodentia > Myocastoridae > Myocastor > Myocastor coypus. The sequence goes on along the minus strand of PVJA010015737.1, from coordinate 27,859 downwards.
TAAAAGCTTTAGGTTTGAGGTTACAAGAAAGAGCCTTAAGAGCCACTCAATTGGGAAAGTAACTGTTTTTTTTCCTTCCTTCTTTTCTTGCCTCCTGTCTGGAACTCAGTGGAGATAACTGAACATCAGGCAAACATTTTAATTTGCATTTTTCAATAGACCAATGATATTGAGCATTTTTCCATATATTTGCTTGCCATTTATAGTTCTTTATCTGAGAAATGTATAGTCATCTCAGATGCCCAGTTTTGGAATGAGTCTTTGAATATTGGGAACCGGATTTTAAAAAATTCTTTGTATAATGATTGTTGTCATTTTTTTACCTGAGAGATTATTTTTGATCTGCTGTATTCTATAACCTGATGTAATTGTGTCTTTATATCAGCTACTATCATTTCAGAAATTTCAGGTGTATTTCCTCCAAGTTCTTCTATGTCCTTGTATCCTGGACTTGTTTTGGGTGTGCTGGAGGTCTGAGATTGTCTCTTGCTTCCTCATTTGGACATATTTGAAGCTCCCAATGTTCATCCAGACTCAATAGCTATTTTAATAGCAAACATATCACATAACTGTAATAAGCAAGGCTATATGATATTGTCAGAATATTGATATGAATCAATAGAATACTAGATAATCCAGAAATAGACCCATGTGACTCTTACATAACAACAAAACTTCATAGCAAAAAACTTTGTTCTAAGTCTTGAACCTTACAGAAATTTAAATATAAGGGAAAATCTCCAGGGTCTAAAGCTACAAAAAGAACACTTACACTTGAGACAAAAAACAGTATCTAGTGCTCGCTTCGGCAGCACACATACTAAAATTGGAATGATACAGAGAAGATTAGCATGGCCCCTGCGCAAGGATGACACGCACATTCGTGAGGCGTTCCATATAAAAAAAAAAAAAACAGTATCTAAGGGGTAATCCATGAATTAGACTTCATCAATATTAAAAATGTGGCCTACAAAGATCCTACCAAGAAGATGAAAATATAAGAATCCTTGTAAACCACATCTCCAACAATAACATTCAGAAAATGCAAAGAACTCTCAAAACTGAACAGTACAAAAACAACAATCCAATATGAAAGTGAACCAAAATTTAAAAAAAGAAGAACCGATACTTACCTCAAGATATGCATATGGAAAATAAGCACACAAAAAATGTTTCACATCATTAGCCTTCAGAAAGGCAAATTAGAACCATAATAGGACAGCATGGTGCTATTATCTGAATAGCTACATTAAAATAGCACCACAAAATGAGGGTAGGTAATGAGGTGGAAATATTGGATCCACTTATATTACATAACTGTAGTATGAGCTGTGCTCCCACTCATACATAGCTGGTTGCAATGTAAAATGATGCATCTACTCTAGATAACAGTTGGCAGCTTATACAGATAAGATAGAAAGAGGATACATACATATGTACATACGAATCTTTTTATGATGGTTCATATGTACATATAGTATATATACATATATACTGTATTGTACAGTAGTACAATAGCAGTTAAACTATTGAGAACTTATTTCTGGGAAATGAAAGTTTACATTCATAAATAAACATAAATGTAAATGTTTAAAGTAAACATTCATAATCACTCTAAATAGGAAACAACTCAAATGGTCCTAAACAGGTGATTGACAAAGTATGATATATATGTACTATAAAATACTATTTAATAATAAAATAGATGCTTTTTTAATTTAATATTTTTATTGTTTAAGTTTAACAATGGTTATGTTACATATTTTCATCATCAGATCAGTTTAGATTAATACATATAGGTATATAAGATTGATCAAACAATTAAACATTAACCCTTTTAAATCAACATTACTTTTCTTTTTTTTTTTAATTCTTTTCCCCTTTTTTTTTTTTTTTTTGAAAGTTGACATATTGCATATTGTCCTCACAATCGTTCTACAGAGCGCAGTGTGTGGGCATGACCCACCTCCCTATTGATGTTGCTTAGAAAAAATTTTTAAAAAGGAAAAGAATATACTTCTCTTTAGACTAAGAAGAAGCAGATACATACACAGTCAAATGTTCTGCAATTGCAGTGGGCCACCAGTGAAGCTTGTAATGTTGGAGGCTATTGAATGTAAGCCTCCTAAAGCTCATCTCACCAATCTAGCTCTGCATTTCATTAAAATAGATGCTTGATACATGCAACACAGTTGAAATCTGTGGGGTATTATGTGGAATAAAAAAAATGCTGATCCTCAAAGATTATGGATTGCATGATCTCATTTGTATAGCATTCTTAAAATAACATTGGCATATATATGGACAAATGATTTATGGTTGCATTTATAGAGGATCTGAAAGTTCAAGGTAAATGATGTGGCTGTAAAAGCATAACCCGAGAGACCACTGGGATGATAGTACTATTTTGTATCTTGGCTACATTATGTTGCTATATGGATTATTGTGAAGTAATTTCTCACTATGTCATTATTGAGTAAAGCTAGCTAGCTTATATAGGTTGTCTATGGATTATTTCTCCCAACTGCTGTGACTAGAATTACCTCAAATTTTTAAAGTTAAATTTAAAAACCAAACCTAAAACACTGCAAATAGTTACTATTGCCTTGAGGATACAGGTCCTATTCAAGATGTCATAGAAGGCCTCAGTCATCTCATCTGTCACTAACTCTAGACTCTTCCTTCGTCTACCAGCCACACTTCTCAAGAAAACTAAGAAATCAGCTCTGGTTAATATATGCTACAAAAGAGTATACTGAAAAATTGTAGTCATTCTCAGAATCAACAGAAAAACTAAAAGACGAGGCTTGGAAATCCAATAGAAATAAATAGAAACTGGGTTGCCAAAACACACTAAAAGTTTTCCTAGAAGTTAGTGAAGCCATGTAATGTGAATACTTCCACTGCTAAGCAAAGCAGCACTGGATTCTAGATACTGTTCCCTCCACAGGGTCTCACCTAGACTCTAGCACAGATCTCAGAAAGAGCTTTCATAATGAAAGATTGGCCTTTTCTTCCTCAACTCATAAAATGTTAGACTACCACACACAGGAAAGTTTTATATGGCAGAAAGTCACAAAACTACTCACCATATGTTCTGGTTCGTGTCTAATTGTCTATCCAAAGCCTCATTCAATCATAGGGGTGGGAAACTCAAGACTTTGAGATTAACAAATGATCCACTGGGATTGTGGGTGATCCAATGCTGGGATTATGGTTCTGAGTACTGCAGGAATTATAGGTGTGAGCACTATACTTAGCTTGTGGTGGACAGCCTGAATGTAACACAAGAGACAGACTTCCTATCTGTTGCCATTGTTGCTGCTGCTCCATTTTGGTTCCTCTGCTCTTCGCCACTGCCATGACCTGCTGCCCTCTGCCATTTGCCAGTCTGGCTTGAAGCCAGCCAAGTATGGACTGAAACCTCCAATTATTTTGACTGAGCTGAATAAACCTGCCCTTCCTTCATTTTGAGTGCTGAGTATTTGTCCTGGCAAGAAGAGAAGAGTAACTAAGACACATATCTAACCCTTCTTCAAACTATTTTCCTGGGACCACATTAGTCTCAGAGTACCCATTTGTCATTTTTTGCACCTGTTCAATTGTGCTCAAGACTTCTCTTTGCCCAAACTTCATTCCCTTTTCCTACCTTTAACCTTTTGAATTTATTTGCCTTATGAATATGGATATTGTTCAGATTTTAAGGGTCAGAAAAAATGCTTCTGTATGAATTCTTCTACAATTCATCATGTAGAATTCAGTAACCCTTCATTTGTTGCCCCTACCATTCCCTACACTTATTTCTATCCTTTACCTCACATCTGTCTGACCCAGTTCACTCTAATCTCTTTATACAATATTATAGTCTTCTTTATAATATTGACACAGTGCCCAACAATTAATGAGCACTGAGTATACTGTGTTGAGAGAAAACTAGTGACTGTCATTATATTATCTAATGTCTGTTTATGTATAAACGTATTGTTTCCCCTAAAACATACTGCTCTGTGAATAAAAATAAACCAGTCTTATATTTGCTGTTTTATATTTATTACAGATCCATAAATAACTTCTAAAACCTGGAAGACTTGAATAAAGCAGAGTATTCTTGAAGACTTAGATTCACAGGTCATCATCCTAGTAGGACTGCTCTTATATTTCTTTGTATCCCAATGAGGATATAGACCATGTTCCTATGCATAAGAAGTTTCTTCACCATCACTTTTGTTGAATAGAAATTTATTCTTCAGGTGGCAGCCAAAAATAATTTTGCAGGGGCCCGGCAGGATGGCTCAGCGGTCTAAAGCACCTGTAGGCAGCTACAGGGACCACGGTTGAATCCCCAGCACCACATGCTGCACCAGCCCTGCCCTCAGGACAGGCTGAGCCATAAAAATAAATAAACAAACAAAAGTTCTGAAGCAAAAAAATAAATAAATAAAAAATAATAATTTTGCAAAAGGTAAACCTCATTTGTGTTTTTCAATAGCTTCTCATTGCACAAAGCAATTATTTTGACATTTATTACCTCTGGAAGCAAGGCTCTTGCTGGACTACCTCCAGCATGCTCCATCTTACACTACTGCTTTGGTCCTCAGAAGTATGGCCACTGTGGTCACCTTTCTGCTTTCCAAGACAACAGCCAAGCCCTTTTTTCTAATCAGAGACTTACTCATTATTCTTTCAGTCAACAATTTTGTTGGAATCTTAAACAGATTTTGTTACTTATTAAAAGTGGTTACCCAAACCTATTCTGCTTTAAATGCTTTAGCCTTAATTGTGCCCTACTAAAAAAATATATGTTGAAATCCTAATGTTTGGTACTTCAGAGTATGATCCTATTTTGGAAATAGATATTGATGGAATCACTGGTGTTAATGATTTGGGGCTTTTGCAAGGAAACAGTATAAAACAGTACATATTTTACAATATTAGTTTATAAGGAATCACCCAAGAATGATATACAGCAAGTGCAGGAAATCTATCCACACACTAAAAACTAAAGAATCCAGCTGAGGTCCTAGATCCTAATACCCCGCATTAGTCCAGCTGAAATCCTAGAGCTCATAATGATGCCTCCCACAAGTCCAACTGGAGGCCTGAGCCCACATCAAAGTGTCATGCAGGCCCACTTCGTTGATTTGTTCTAGAAAGGCCCAAAGGTCAAGGGTGGAAGCTAGAAAGTTTATGCCAGTGGGATGAAGGATCTGTGCTGGCAGGCTGAGGGATCTGAACTATAGCTAGAAAGTAATGCTCAAAGTGAGCACCAGAGCTCCCCCAAAAGTACCACAGCTATCCTAGGTGACAGGGAGGTCCCACTTTCCAACTCCAGGGATGAGGATAGCCAAGCTCTCATCAGCAGAACTAATGTGACAAGCTTCTCCATGAGGCTGACCAGTACATTATCTTCCCATCTGGAGCCAGGAAGCAAAGCTCAAGGTGAGGAACAAAGCTTCTCTAAAGTTCACTGGGAAAGTCACCATGATGTGGTCCTCCAGCAGAATAGCCCAAGAGAACAAGTAGCTGCAATAGCTCCACCACCTTCTTCAAACAGCATCCCTAAGAGAATTCTGGTAGTTTTTCTGTTCTGCCTTTATGTTACTGGCAACAGTCCTCAGGTGGACCTTCCCCACCCAGCACATGACTATGAGACTGGAGTGGTGCATCAACAAGCCAGGGAATGCCAACCAACACCGAAAGCTAGAAGCACCTAGAGCAAGGCCCTGCCAACATCTGGATTTAAGTCCTCTGGCTTACAGAATTAGGAAACAAGTGTCCACCCTTTTAGGCCACTGACTTGGAGCTTTGTTATAATAGCCAAAGGGAATGAATATAACATTGGTATATTTACATTTTTGCAGCACTTGTTTAATTTGTGTTTTCTGTATTCTACTTTCTTGTCTGCCTGTTTAATACAGTTTGTAATTCCAATAAATGCTTTCAGTGAAATAGGACTTCTATCTCTTCAGTGCTATAATCTTAGAGATTTGTATTTGACTGATAATAAATCATTATTTTTTATACATTCAACGAAGACATCAAAAATGTTATCATTGATAATATGTCAGTACAAATGGAGTAGCTACAAAGATATTACTATATCAGAGGAAAATTCCTATTCCTAGAAAAGGATAGGGAGCTACATACATTAATTACAGTGTGATACTATTATTGTAACAGAACGAAATATAATAGCCCTTTTTTAAAGATTATTTTATAACAATATGTGATTATATATAGAAACAAAAAATAATTCTTATACTGAACTTCCCATATTTAGAATTTTCCAGTATCTATGTCAAGCAACTCGGCAAAGCTTCAAGAATTTCCTGTCTAATGAGTACTTTTTTTAAAGTACTCATTAGATTATTCATTTAATCTAATGAATAATTAGTACAGTTAACATTCTTTACTTTGATATTGGGTTATCTCTAAGCAACCACAGTTGGGTTTCTACTGCTCACATTAATGATTATTTTATTTTTAAACACGTCTTTTCATTTCTTGATTCAAAAAATCCTTAGTATTCTCACAAATTTCTACTGTTTAACTCAAGGTCCAGAAATACTGTGGGGGTGGGGGTGGGGGTGCTGGAGATACAGTTGAGCAACACAGTGTCTGCTTGGGAAGCACAAAGTCCTGAGTTTGATTCCTGGCACCACACAAAAAAAGGAGGAATATTTTTGTTAGATTCAGTAAATAACTGATAAACCTTCAAAAATAATAAAAAGCACTCTAGAATGGTTAGGTGTTTGTTAAGCTCTTGACATTTTAAAAGTTTGTAGTGATAATATTTTATGAAGCATATGTTACAAAATCTATTTAACTGTATAATGTGCAGTGTCATGTGTAATACAGTGACTTACAGGCTTCTAACTGGGGTCCTAGGTCTTGAAAGGTTAAGTTGTTCATTTTGGCAAAGTAAATGAGCCTAGTGGTTTGCTGTTTCATGGAAAACAATCACAGTAAACATGTTCAGTATACAATAGTAGCCTATTGAAAGGTAGTTTACTTTTCTTTGGTTAAAGTTAAACCACAAGTCACACCTTATCCATTGCATGCATAATGATACTAATGCACTTATCTCAAAGAAAACACAAAACCTTTACTCTGTATGCTATGCTCATCTCATAAAGAGATACTCTGCAACATGGTTGACTGCACACATTTTTATATCTCTCTGGTCAATAGAAATTTTAGACTGTCAAACCTTGAAAGATCTGAGTTACACTGAGTTACGAATTCATGCAACAAATCTAACCCCAGAAGCATAGGATGAGAAAACTGTCCCTCTTTTCATCTTTTTCTTCTTTCTGAACTATCTTTAGCCTCTGGGGCTCATCTACTGAAACCATATTGCTCAGTTAGCACCAGGTATAATTAGAAAGAAATCAGAATGTAGCAAGACCAAACTCTATCAAGACAAACACTATGTCCTATAGCTCTATGTCCAGCACTAAAGGAAAAGTAAGAGTTCCAAAACGCTGGCACACAGGGTCAGCCAAATAGCTCAGCGGACTGAAGTGTCTGCAAGCAGGCGCACGGGCTGGGGTTCCCTCCCCACACCTGCTGTGCCAGCCCGCCCCCAAGACACACCCTGAAGCAGCAATGGAGACTGGGCATAGTGGCACGCACTTGTAATCTCAGCTCTTGGGAGATGGTAAAACAGGAAGATCACTACGAGTCCAATATAATAGTGAGATGCTGAACACCCTGTAGATTCTTCTCTAGAAAGAAATAAAGAGAAAGAAAGAAAGAAAGAAAGAAAGAAAGAAAGAAAGAAAGAAAGAAAGAAAGAAAGAAAGAGAGAGAGAGAGAAAGAAATTTTTAAAAATACAAAAAAGCTGGGACAATCCCACCCCTACATCATTGCTGGTAATGAACATCATGGCCTCCCTATTGGGTAGGCTCTGATTCCTGTCTGTACCTTTCCACAGACATTGTATACTTCTAGAATTTCTAAAATCTTGGAGTGTCCATTGTGCCTTTTATTTTCCTCTCACACCTACACGTGCTGCTACTTGGGGCACACTGCCTGGCCTCCCAGGTCTTCCTTTGAAATTTCACTGGAAACCTCCATGACCACATAACTGTTTCATTCTACATCTCTGTTAAACTAGAACCACATGTATGATACCAAGGTCTGCCAACAGTAGCAGCTCTAGCCAAACCACCTTGGATTATAACTGTAAAGGCCTATGAGTTTCTGAATGGCTGAACACTGTGAAAATAATCCTAAGGAAATAGTTTCCTATGTGGCCTTTTTTGAGCAGGGTGTTTTGGGATTTCCTTTCCAAGCAAAGATCTGTAGCTTTGTACCGTTGAGCTTACAAAAGATAGGGTCTGCTTGATTACTGAGATGCCATAAAAACATGCTTTCTATTATGTTGATGTATTTGATTTCTTTTTAATGGCAACCTTTTTAATAATTGTCATAGTTTAGGGTTTTGCAAGGAAAAATGGGACACATATTTTATAAGATTATAATAATCACCCCCAAAAACATACACAAAATGTGGAGAAAATCTGTACACAAACTAAAAAACAAAGAATCTAGTGGAGACCTACATCTCATAGTAATGTCCTATATTAGTCTAGCTGAATACCTAAGACCCAAAATATTGCCTCTCATGAGTCAAACTAGAAGCCTAGAGCTGACAACAATGTCCCATGCATAGCCTTTTCACAGAACTATGCTGAAAATTTCCAAAGGTCAGTGGTAGAAGCTAGAAAGTATGTGCCAGCAACATGAAGGATCTGTGCTAGCAGACGGAGGGATCTGAACTGGAGCTAGGAAGCAATATTCAAATTAAGAATCAGATCTCCCCCCAAAAGTACTATAGCCATCCTCAGCAACAGAGGTCTCAAGCTCCGCTAAGAATAAAGAAAGTTGAGTTCCCATAACGAAAGCCAACACAACAAGCTTCTCCAGGAGACTTAACAGTGCAACATCCTGCCCTCCAGAGCCAGGAAGTGATGCTCAAGGTGACGACCAGAACTCCCTCAAAGTGAATTGTAGCCATTTGCAGTAACAATGAGGTCCTGAGCTCCTCGTCCAGTGAGAACAGTCAAATTCATCAGCAAAGCCAGCATGACAAGGTCCTCCACAAACACAATTCAAGAAAAGCCAGTAGCTCCCTAACAGCTTCCAAGAAGCTTCTTCTAGCTCCGTTCTGCCTCTTATGCTGCTGGCAACAACCCCTCAGGAGGTACTCCCATAGCCAGCGCCAAGCTAGTTCAATCCAGTTGAGTGTTACAAGTTGACCACCAGCTGTCAATCTATCACAATAATTATGCTCTTTCATATCAACTGTGTAGTTGCCTCCTTTCTGTTAAAAATGAAATTTTTATTTTCTTTTAATTGTTTTTATTTTTTAAAGAGTAGACAATAGCATTAAAACAAAAATTATAAATGATACAGAATTTCACTTAAAATATGAATTTCACAGTGTTGTAATGCATAGGTATTATCTTCAAACTAGTTGTTCATTTTATCAGATATATGCATGCAAAAGTAGAAGAAAGAACTATATAAGAAATCAAGAAGAGAAAAAGAACAAGGAGTTGAAAAAGGAGAGGAAACAAATTAAGTATTAACTGCTCCCTTCTGTAGACCAGTAGAAATCCACAGTACAGTTATATAAACCATTCTACTTACATACATAGATATCACTTTCCCCCACTCCCTCTCCTGTCTTCCTCAACTCAGTAGTTCCTTCCTTTTGCACAGGTTCATTTCCTTTTCCCAATTCATACTGTAACCTTCAGATTTCATTTTCTCTTTCAGGTTCTCACACTAAGGAGACAATATAATGTTTGTACATTCAGGTCTTATTTCACTTAAAAGTATGGTCTCTAGTTGTGTCCAAAATGGAATTGTTTTGTTTTGTTTTTGGTTTCCACTCTAAACCTGGATGAAAATAGAAGTACCCATGTCATAGCCTTAAAGTTGAGCTGCCTTGAAATTGCCTCTAACAGATAAATCAGTCAATTCTTCTTCATTACAGCCTCCTATAGATTGTGAGAACATGGACAACATATAGACAAATTTTATTCTAGAGTATAACACACATGTCTCTAATACAACTACTAATGGAGTCTTTGTTCCCAACTGAAACATGGTCTTCCAAACAAAATCTCTTAAGCTTGGTTTTACTGTCTGCATTTCCATCAACATTCTAGTCCTCTGAATTACAATTGGAATTTCCCATTAAACTCATCTTACAGAATTGTAGAGTTTCTTTAGTCCCATACTACCAAACCTTTCCAAACTTCTCTCACAAGCCAGTTTCAAAGGTTTTGAATTACACAGACAGATAATTGCAATGATCTCACTCCTAATGCCAAAGTCACTTTTCTCATTGCCAGGATAAAATACTTAAGCCCAAAATTTTAAAAAGGGAGGCTTATTTTACTTCACACTTATGATCTGTGTTCAGCTGGCTCCAAGGTAGAAACACTATGATGGAAAAGCTAAGGCAGATAAATGCTGCTCATGTCATGGAAGGAATCAAAGGGAAAGGTAAGAAAATATACATGTCCAGATCATACCCCAGTGACCTCAATCAGCAGCCACATCTCCTCATAACCAGTCAGTGATGAACTCATTAATAGACTATTCCACTGCTGAGTAAAGAACCGCTCGTGATCCAATCAGTTTCAAATACATGAAGCTTCTGAAGGATATGTAAGATATGAATCATAACAGGAAGCTTATTTTTAGACTATTAAAAGATTTTCCTTGAAATATTTAACTTGATTTTAGTCTGGTACTTTGTAATTAACTTTAAAAGAACTTATTTGGGGCAGAAGTAAGAAGATGGCGGTGGAGTCGCGAGTTACTCAGGAGGAAATTAAGAAAGAGCCAGAGAAGCCAATTGACCGCGAGAAGACGTGTCCGCTGCTGCTCCGGGTCTTCACCACCAACAACGGTCGGCACCATCGAATGGATGAGTTCTCCCGTGGCAACGTCCCTTCCAGCGAACTGCAGATCTACACCTGGATGGATGCAACCTTGAAAGAACTAACTAGCTTAGTAAAAGAAGTCTACCCAGAAGCTAGAAAGAAGGGCACACACTTCAATTTTGCAATTGTTTTCATGGATCTTAAAAGACCTGGCTATCGAGTTAAGGAGATTGGCAGCACCATGTCTGGCAGAAAGGGGACGGACGATTCCATGACTCTGCAATCCCAGAAGTTCCAAATAGGCGATTACTTGGATATAGCGATTACCCCTCCAAATCGGGCACCACCTCCTTCAGGGCATATGAGACCATATTAAATTTTATTTACTTTCTCTCAAATTTATTTTTCACCCAACTGTGTAAAATAAACTTACATACTTTTTCCTCTCCTGAAAAAATAAATAAATAAATAAAAGAACTTATTAAGGGATATAATTGCATAAGTAGGTTTTTATTCCAAATGGATGATAAATAAATAAATGATAAATTAAAACAGCAAAAATTCTAAGCATCCATAATAGAGGACCAGGCTGTACCGCAGTGTTGATACTATGAAGGTACTGTTACCCCAAGAAAATTGTATAGCCATATATGCTACAACATCTGGTGGTACAGACAACATATATGCATTTGGTGTCTCAACTAAAATAACAGCTAAGGTTAGAAAGACTTAGGTATATTTATGACATATAAGATATGTCACAAATGTTTACAATAATAATTTTGAGTTTAAACTTGGTCAAGTTGGGGGCTAGTTTAATGCAAGAACACTTGCCATGCAGCTAAACCCACAGACTTAAAAAAGAAGAAGACAGAGGAAAGAAGTAGGGGAAGAAGAAGACAGGGAAGAGAAGAGGAAGAACACCAAACTCAGACATGATAACAAAATAAAGCACTAAATACTAAAGTATTAAAAACTGCTACCTTCCTACTAAACCATCTTTTGTCATTAGTATATTTATCATTTAACACTTTATGTTTTCAATATTAACGTTACCATAATACTTATTTTATGAGAAATGTGTTAGTCCTCTATTTTGCACAATTTTGAAATCTAACCAAATCCTTAAGCATAATTTTACTTTACTCAAAATACTATTTTCTTCCAGGAAAATGTACTGATTTTATACTTACAAATTTAATGAACCAAAAATTCATATAACAGAAATTTGATATAAAATAAATCTAACTAGGGGGCTGAGGAAATAGCTCCGAGGCACAAGTGCCTGCCTGGCAAGTGCAGGGTCATGAGTTTGAACCCCAGTCCCGCCAAAAAAAAAAAAAAAAAAAAAAAAAAAAAAAAAAAAAAAAAAAAAAAAAAAAAAAAAAAAAAAAAAAAAAAAAAAAAAAAAAAAAAAAAAAAAAAAAA
>PVJA010015736.1:26101-44867 GCA_004027025.1 Myocastor coypus | reverse complement strand
TTCCCAGTAGGGGGATAGCTGGATTGAACGGAACTTCTAATTCTAGTTTTGTAAGGATCCTCCACACTGCTTTCCATAATGGTTGCACCAATCTGCATTCCCACCAGCAGTGGAGAAGGGTTCCTTTTTCCCCACAGCCTCTCCAGCATTTGTTGCTGGTTGATTTCTTTATGATAGCCATCCTTACTGGGGTGAGGTGCAACTTTCTTTTAGAGTCACAAGTGAAGTTTTTGGAAACTTGTATTTTCCAGGTGAGATATTGAAGGGTTTCAACCACACTCGAGAATCTAGCAATAAAACTCCTTACATGTGGCAAGCTAAAAAAAATTAATAACAATTCACACTAGCAAATTAGCAGGCAAGTGATCTCTCATCCACATTAATTAACTAATTTTCTTTTGAATTCTTATGTAATTGTCTGACTTTTATGGATTGTCATATCTTCACCTTCAAAAATGTGAGCTGGTGAAGCAACTTGGTAAACTTTTGGCAGACTTTATTCCTAGGAATAGTTTAAAATTTAGAAATTTAGCAATTATACACACACCTCATTTTATTATTTCTGTCCATGCCTTTTTCTCTTGCTATAAACTTTAATGCAATTATATTTATCAGTGAATAAGGCATTAATTAATAATTTCTGCAATGATACTGTCATTCCTAGACATAAAAGGAATTAAAGTGCTACGAGCTTGTATAACAGAAAGGACTGGGACACAGGAAGCAAAAGCAGAGGCCCAGGGGAGGTGAATTTAACAATCAAGAGATGATTCCTGAAACTGAATGTACAGAAGCATAAGAGACCAAGCTGCCTTGTGGGCTATTAAATTGTTCAATTATAAGTATATCTGTTTTATTCTTGTTCTAGGTTTTAATAAAATCTTCTTCATCTATGTACATTTGGCTACTATTACACTAAAAATACCCATTTGTTTCTGAAATTCAGTCCACATCAGGAATTCTACTACTGATGTTCACTACTTCAGTACTTCAAGATGTTATGGACCACATAAAAATATACATCATAGGTAAACTAATATTTTGTTTCTAAGTGCTCCTTAATTGAAAGGATAATATATAAATATTATTTCCTGATGGTCTTCTCTACATGTCTTTTATAATGCAAAAAATCTCCAAATTTGAGGAATTCATAGATTTAAATTTCCAACAACCCTAAATGTTAATTCAGTTACCCATTTTTAGTACCGTGATAAATGAATTAGAGTGGCAAGATATTGCTTTGTGCTCCTTCCCACTAGAGCTCTGCAGTTTGTCAGCCGACTGCCCTCCCTATAGCTTTCCAACGTCAGTTCTGCTCTTCAGAATAGATGTTTAGACAACCAATACCCAGTACTGGAGTGCCTACAAGAAAGATGGGCAGATTCATAACAGATACAAGGAGAACCCCACACCCTTCCAGGTAAGTGCCAGGGGAGCTTAAATGCCTGCATAAATGAGAACAGATGTTGATTTACAAGTTTCATCTACATGACATCAAATAACTGAGATGAAATATAGAAAACTGAGTCTATCATCCAGATGTTTGATATCAGGCAACGATCAAAACATCTGTCTGAAGGTTTTGCCCACCAGAAAACTGTGAACTTCAACCCTGCACCTCAGAAGTAAGACTTGAGCAGATTTTCAGTTAAACATAATTCTTTAGAAAATTCTTCCATCTGGGAAAGGAAATAAGTACATTCTCACTAGTAAATTATAATATTTAGTTCTCAAGAAAGGGACTACAAATTTATACTTATGGTATGTTAAAATAGAATCTTTTGCATTATTTATCATTTTAATAAATGTAGTTATAGTAAACCTTAGGTACAAAGTCATAAAAACAAAGGTAAATCATGGAATTTAAAAAAAAAAAAAAGCTCCCAGATCCCAAAGCACTGAAATTTGGTTACAGGACAAGTGACTTTTGTTTGGGCCCAAACTTTATCTTACCAGTTAAAGGAAACTGAATCTTCAAATGTTCATACTCTAAACAACAATAGTCAAAAAGTTGAGTATCTAATTTTTTAATCATATCTATCTTTCATTTGCAGTGATTATCATAAGTAATTATGCAACAATTACACCATTGCAAAATTAGATAATTGAAGTTGGTGAACTGATCTGAAATATTTGACAGTCCAAAAGACCTGCTATTGCTGGCCTAAAAGTTTTCACAATAATATTGCATAGATTTCATTTCCTGATATCTCAAAATATCATGCATACATCATGAGGATTTTGTGTAAGGCAACAGTTCAATAATTCAATGTCTCCAGTTAAAAATAAAGACAATTCATTTCTAGACACACAAATTACCTTCTTTCATGGAAAGAACTGCTACAGAAAAAAGGTAATTCAATGCCACTATTATTTTTTTTTTGACTAATCCTTGCTATTCAAATTATTTAGTTGCTATGAAAATTCCTTCTAATGTTTGGCTTTCTTACTGTTTTAAGGAAAAAAAAATCAGTTTAAAAAATTTCTTACAGTTGATCTTACCTTTTAAAATAGTAATTAAGGGTCAGCAACATGGTCCAATGGCCTAAAGTGCCTGCTTAGGAAAGCTTAGGCAACTGCAGGGACCACAGTTCTATCCTTGGCAACACAAGCTGCACCAGTCCCACCCCAAAGGCAGGCTGAGCTGGCCATAATACAAAAGGTAAATAAATGAAAAAATAAAATAGTAATAAAAAATAAAGTGTAGCCTTTGAACTATTTTAAATAGCTCATCCCTACACAGATAATTCATCTTTCAAAGCTTTAGGCACTTCAGAATACTTCCTAGGCTTTTCACCTGAGCTCTGGATTGTCTAATAATATTCTATCTCTTTGATGCTCCACTCCAACATAGTTTGCAAGTTTCCTGAGGAAGACAGGTGTGCACAAGATCAATTTACTTTCAGGGTCAAAGAGCAGAAATTCTAAGGGTATCTAGAGACATACACCTATAGAAATTGTAATTTTTTTGATGAAAATTGGTACAATATGTTGCACAGATGAGAGGAAAAATGTTCCTAAATTATGTTTATTCCTAAAGCTAAAGAGCAGATAGAGCTGACAGCTTTCTAATGTTTATTCTTATAGATCTTTTTCTTTGTGACCTGTTGGAACAGACTTCTTGAAAAAATTCGACACGCAAAATACAAAAAATAGAATATGGATGATGAATAAAGCTGTGGCTCACATGAGCCATAAATTTATACATACTGCTTTTTAAAAAATAAAATATTAATAGATGAAAGTCGTCATTGCTTTGTTCCCAATTGATTGACAAGTTTGAGTTTGAAGCCCACATCTTATTTATTAGCCTAATCTTTCAAAAACAGAAAATGTGGGCTTGATTTGTGAGCTATGATAAATGGTCTGGGAAAGATGGCAGTAGGGTCAATTTGATATGTACAGTATTTCATATTGGCAAATTGTTTCAAGAAATTCTACCCTCTTTCCCAAAATGTCTTGGGCATCCTTGGGAAAGCACATACTATCAGCAGTGTAATATATTTGCTTGTCACTAACAATTGTGAATCCAATGCAAGACTGGGAGCCATCGACCACAGCTCTGATAGACAAAATAAGATCCCAAATCATTTGCCCATACCGAGTACGTTATTTAGTTGACAACAAATCATTCTTTATTTCATAGTGGGAGCTAGAAGTCCATTTGTTGCTCTATATAAAATTTCATTTGTATTTCTGAAGTTTAATTACATTCCATTTGTGAAAAACTTAAACGGATATTCATGAAGGAAACATTCCTCTTAGCCAAGAAAGAAGACTATATTTGTCATTGTAAATAGTGTGATAGTCAAAAGAAAAGATGATCCAGAGGCTTAACTTGATAGGTGTTCTTACAAGGTTAAGTGAAGGAAAGGCACAAGAAGTAGCTTAAGATATTATGTATAAAAGTAGTGAAAATTTAGGAACTTTTTCAAATTTTAAAATAATGTTGACAATTTCAGTCTCCAAACCAAATCCTGGATAACTGTAGCTGCATTTGCAAAGAAATTCTCACCATACTGTTGGTTTGTCACCCTCCACTCTTGACGGAGGAACCACAGTTCATAGTTCAGGCCCAGCAAAACTGTGTCTTTATTAACACTTGCACTTGTTGCCAGAATTTCACTGATAACCATTTACTATTATATAACATCAAAAAATCTACTGGCTTGCAAACCTTCCATATTCTCATCTGGCAAATAGGAGCACATAACTCAAGAATATTCCAAGACCTTTAAAAATAAAAAGACTAGTAAAAAATTAAATTCTCAATGAGCATTCTACATTCCTGCTGCTATTATCATTATATTGCTATTTTGCCAGTGGTATTATTGTCCGTTCACATAATATGAAATTACATCAAAATATAACAGAAATCATGCTAACTATAAAATGATATTTGTCTATTAATTTTTACCAAAAAATGACAGCCTAAGTATTTATTTATGGCTCCATTTTAACTCTCAGATAAAAATTCAAAAAATCACTTTCAGTAACAAAAAGATATAGAAATTAAAATTAATGATAATTCTGATGATTCATTTGGCAAAAATAACAGTGGAAGGAATTGTACTTATTCATGTGCCCTATTCCAAATATCTGTCATCATTCAACAACTCTAAAAAACATTCGACTCGTCAATGACTGGTTTCTGAGGATCACTTTGCCTATCAATATGACAATACAAATCATATCCTGTTTTATTTTGTGGTTGAATGTGCATTTTTAGTTTTTACCACATGCAGGAGAAGAACCACAGAAAACTACAATTTCTGTTTTAAAGTCCTTTCTCAGGAAAAGAATCAACAGGTGGACTGATAAATAACAAATAGATATGATCTCCTGTCACAATACTCTATGAATAGGTTTTAAATTTCCTTGTGTATCAAAGCAAATAGGTATGGACCAAAAGCAATAGAAGAAAATACAGATTGACCTGAGCTGTTCAGATGTTCTTAAGTGGCTCATTTGCTTTAACCACGTAGCAAAAGCACTATCCTTCTGAACGTTCTAGTTAGCTATATAGCCAAAGTATTTCAGCAAAACCTTAGCTTACAAGAACACCACATTTCATGAAAAAGGAGACGCTTCAGAAGTCAATTAAAGAGAATAAGAATCTACAGCAATAACATTGACAGTCTTGACTAAATAGCTCCTATATTAGACAGCTTGGTCACTTTTTCTGTGAGAGAAACTTCTCTGAAAGCCTGATACTTACAGAAGCTTTTAGCCCTTGGAAATCTCCATCAATGATAAACACTAATTAAAAATGCTAGAGGCCAGCAAGATAGCTCAGTGGGCTAAAGTGCCTGCTTAGGCAGGCTTAGGAAAGCCAAGGACCATGATTCAATCCCTGGCACCACATACTGCACAAGCCCCTACCCCAGGGCAGGCTGAGCTGCCAGAGTCCTGGTGTAGTGGTGCACTCCTGTAATCCCAGTGCTGGGGAGGCTGAAAGCAGCAGGATCACCAGGAGTCCGAGCCATACTGAGACCTTGTAAAAACTGAATATATTTTTAAAAAGTAATACAAATTATAACACATTAGCTTTGAAAGAGGATTTCTTAAAATTACAACTTGTTTCCAGTGAAGAAACTGCATCAAAAGCCCTCTCACACTTTTGTTGCTGGCCCTGAATGTATATCAAATGTATTATTTACCATTTCATCAAAATCTTCTGAACTTAAGGGGCTCATACAGTCATCTCTCAGTCCCTTTAACAAAATAGTGTGCAATCTGCAAACTGTTCACATCCTCTCTTACACTTTAAGTCATTGCTAGATTACTTATACCATGTAAATAAGAAAATAGTTGTCATCCTGACAGAAATAAAATGTATGTGTTCAGTGCAGATTCAGTTATTTGTGTATTTCATATCCATAGTTTTATGTTTGTATGGATTTGGGAGGCCCTCAGATTTTGAGGGCATCTGCCTGTACTTTTATGAAATTAAATGTCTATATAGGGATTACTATTAATTTATTCATTCATTTTTTTATTCCCTAAATAGGTCCAGTTTTAAGGACTAGTAATATGCTAGCTCTACATTAAAATTTTCTACTGTAAAAAACACTTGAATATGTTTTCCTGATGAAATTTAACAAAAAGCATGATATATATATATATATGCATGATATATATAAAAGCACTATATATATGTATATATATGTAGTCATTTGCCATCTATAAGATACTATCAGTGGTCTTTCAGAAATAATTATTATATATTTATAAGATACTTAGAGATTGAATTATTAGACAAAATAACATGTGCCATGCCCTTAGTGGGATGAGGAAGAAGTTAGAGCCACTGCAATGGTCTTTTACGGTGATGGGGACAGCGACTGCTTAGCAGACATCCAGCGAGATATTTAGTGAATGAAGGGAAGTCACTGGATATCTCTGCAGCCCCAGGAATGGCTGCTCAAGGCTTCTTGTAAAGCGTTCACCTGGAGCTGCCTAAGGACGCCGCGTAGCCCCTGAAGGGTTCTCCTGGGCACTCATCACAGCAGGGCCTTCCAGCGCGCCTACTGTGGTCACTCTCACTTCTCTTCTCTGACCCATTCTGGCAGTGTTGTTTGACAGCTTCTTTACCGTCTTACATGCTAAGCATTTATGGGCTAGGCCTAGAGGCAGTGGAGTGCACACGGCTCACAATCTGGTAAAGTTCATTATGTTCTCTCCCTTTGTACTATTTTAAATCAAGAATAGCAGTAACACAGCACTGTGACAGAAAGGAGAGTTTAGAGCCATATGCTGAGTTCAGATCATAGCCCTTCCAATTAGAGGTTCTGGACCCCATGCAATGCTATCAAGAATGAGCCAGTATGTCTCTAAAATCTCTAATCTTAATCTGACAGTAAGATCTCAATAAAAATAACCATAATTATATTACAAAATGATAACCTTGGAAACGAATCTTAGCTGAACATAAAAGATATCTGATATTATTAATTTTAAAACTCATGAAAAAACTTAAACATACCCTTCACTTATTTCAGGGATGAAGGATAACTGCTTGGGAGAAATAACAAGACACCTGAAATAACTTAGTTTTTAAAAAAAGTTATCTTTAAATCTCATAGTGAAGATTAAATGGTGGACAGTCTACAGTTGTCAGTGGCCAGAAAGCAAAGAGAAAGTGCAAAGGTCTGGGCCCCAGTGCCTTCAGCAGCATGTCCCCAGCAACCATGCCACCTTTCACTCTGCCTTGCCTCCTCTAGGTTTCACTACTTCTCAATGGTGCCATGGGCAGGTGACAAAGCCTCTAACACATGAGCCTTTTGGGTCTGTTATGGTTTATATCTATGTGTTTCTCCACAGCCTCATGCAGTCACTGGGGCAGTCTTCTAGTCCGTGATTAATTTA
The DNA here is from genome assembly GCA_004027025.1 of Myocastor coypus. Taxonomy (NCBI): domain Eukaryota; kingdom Metazoa; phylum Chordata; class Mammalia; order Rodentia; family Myocastoridae; genus Myocastor; species Myocastor coypus. The sequence continues at coordinate 37,499 of PVJA010015736.1, read as the reverse complement.
TGAACCAATTCTGAGATTATGGGTGTGAGTGTTCCACCCACCCTGGGGCAGGCAAGCTGCATACAAATGTAAGGAACAGGGAGAGGCTTGCTAGCTGCTGCAGCAGCTGCTCCTCCCTTTGCTCTTTGCTGTCTTCCACCACCGTGAACTGCTGCCCTCTTTCATGTGCCACTCAGCCTCACAGCCAGCTGAACAAGGACTGAAACCTCCACTAACCTTGAGCTCTTTCCTTCCTTAATTTTGAGTCTCAGGTATTTTGTCCCAGCCACAAGAGAAAAGTAACTGAGATAGGGTGACTTCTAAATGACACAACACACTTGTACAATAATACTACTTCAGCAGTTATGGGTCTTCCAGTTAATTATATTTTGTCCCAAAGTTTACTAAGGAACACAGATAATAAAGACAAATAAACAGACTGAGATGGGCCAAAGGCTTTATACAGCACGATCCATTTTCCTTCACTGATCTCAACCCCATGCCCTTGAGGTGACAAAGACAGACGATTCCATGACCCTTGCTTTTCATAGTCTATTCTCTCCGTCCTTGAATTCTCTCCCAAATTCCTTTTCTTTCCTTGAAGAGTTCCACTTGTACTTAAGAGCACAGACTGAATAATACTTGAAGCTGTGCCTGAAACTCTTCAGAAAAATTTAATCATTTGTTCTTCCTATCTAAGTCCTTCTGTTCTCTAAAACAGTATCATTTCAATTATGATATCTGAAAGCAAAAACAGCTCTGAATTCTAAGCGCTCACCACAATGCCTGGTAATATAATTTGTGCTCAGTGAATAATTTTTTCAGCTTCTTAAGCCATCCTTAATAAATTGACATATATTTCTAGGCATAAACTTCAAATATCTGACATGATAACATGTAACACTAATAAGGATTTCATTATAGTTTTAATTTGGGGCTAAAATAACTACAACCATTAAAAAGACATAGCTTTACATTTCCACAGCCTAACTAAATAATGCCAGTTGTTTTATAAAGCTCAGGTAATACCAACTGCCCTAGAAATTTTACTAACATAAGTGTTGTATATCCCAAGAAAAGAAAGATTATTATTCCAGAGAATGCTTAGCTAAATTGATTCACTTATCATTTTGATCACAAAATAATAATGTGCTCTTAATATCTGCTTTCACATTACTTAATGAAAATGGCTGCATTCAAAGTTTTCCTCAGAAAACGAATCTCGTGTCCCATTCTCTTCCTGATATGAAAACAAACAGGTTCAAGATATAAGTTGTCCTTCACTGCTATGAATACATGACTCATTTTATATAAAGCTGTTACATTGCAAAGATTTTTTAATAACAAGAAATCTAAGAACTCCATACTGCAGGGCAAAGGATACGATGGTACATTATAGTGAAACAGAAAATGATGAGTTTCATGAACCTTATCAGGTTAATTGGGAAGGCAAATATGTGTGTAAAATAATATTAAGATACACTGTACCTTTTAAAGTCCCTTTAGGGTATTGATGAAATTTTGATACTACTTTAAGTAGTACTGCTAATTAAAGTAAAATATTTCATATAGAGCCCAGGTTTATAAGAAATAGTCATCATAGATATCCATGTATATTTTCCCCTAAAATACACATCTCAAATATGAGACTTTTCCTTTATATTACCAAATACCAAGCCAAACATATTTACTGTAAGTATATTTTTAAGTAGGTTTTTTTTTTTTCTATCATCTTTCCTGGACCTCTTTCCTAAGGACAAATGAGCTTCAAGAGAAATAATGTAAGGTGCATCACATACCAGACAGCAGAAACCCACCAAAATTTCATTTATTAAAGCAATGTCCCATTATTTTCCCTCACTCTCCTAATACATTATAAATAAGATTTTTTTTCTTGAGAATTTAAAAATAATACATTTGAAAACTACGGCTGTCTGTCAAGCTTTTCTCATACTATTGTTTACTTTTATTTTCTTTCTTGCTTTCTTTTTATTTTCTTTTTTTGCCTGTGTGTGCAGGGTCTCACCATGCAGCTCTGACTCATAGTGAGCCTCCTGTTTCCTGCCTCCCAAGTGCTAGGATCACAGGAATGCCCAGATCGTGCACCTGAGAGAGAGGCCAGTGCAGTAGGTGGGGCCAGGAATTGAACTCTGGCCCCTGTGCTTCCCTAAGCAAGCGCTTAGTCAGTCCACTGAGCTATCCCACTGACCTTTGTTTACTTTTACTTTCAACTAAAAAAAAAAAAAAAAAAAAAAAAAAAAGAAAACTCAAGAAATTTTAGAGTATTAACAGGCTAAAATCTCCAAGCCTTGCAAAAAAGGCACATACTGACACAACCTGATATTTTCCCTCAAAACAAAGTGCTAATAACTGCGTTGTCTTTCTCCTTTTTAAAAAAATTTTTTATTCTTATACTGTATTTAACACAAGGTCTACAGGGTCTCACTACATAGATCAGACTCATAGTGATCCTCCTGTTTTCAACCTCCCAAGCTTTGGGATTAGAGGTGCATACCACCATGTCCAGTCTTGGTATGCCTGGGGAATGGGGGCAGCACAGTATATTTTTCTCTTTAATTCCAGAGAACAAAGGTCCCATCTTAAAGCCCATATTTTTTTTTAAATCCATTAATTTATCATGTTTCTTATTCTAATTAGTTTAAAATTAGCCTAGAAACCAATATACCAGAATACAGTATGGATGGGTACATTCCATTTAGTAAAAAAGAAATGGAAAGGAAAGAAGTGAGGAATTCTTCAATGTGAGACGGAATGCATACAAAAGTCACTGCCTGACTCGATCATCCAGTGAGAGCCAAGACCAAAGTTCTTCAAGCGAGCCAGTGGCTCTGAGGTAAGAATTCTAAGGACTTGTTATAGAAGAAAGGTGCCCTGCTATCCAGTGAAGGTTGGGAACTGCCTGACTGTTCAACAAGCTGAGTATGTAGGTAAGGGCGCCTCAGAATATTTAATATGCTAATATCTATCATAAGTTACATCACATGTTATAAGGGGAAGAATTTTCCAGACAGAACTATTTCATAGTAAAATTATGTTTTTTTACTCTTTTTTTGTGAGGGAATGGGGAGAGTATCTGAGACATTTATCAGTAGCCCTGTAGATCTCAATACACCTCTTTTTCCCTTATGCATATTCCTACATGGATTTTTAATGATACTTTGCTTTAGATAGAAATTTACATTTTTCTTTCACATTTGGTGCTGTTTCCATGGACATTTGCACTTTCTGATTTACCATTTGAATAGAAAGAAATACCAACCTGAAAGCTTCAAGATATTCGACATCTCCCATTGGGGGATCAAGGCCACCCGTCCAGGCAATATTTATATTATATCCTTCTCCAAGGCCTGTTCCAACCTAGGAAGAGAAAGATGTGCCACAGTGGGTCGGGAAGAGGGCAGAGAAAGAAAGAAAGAAATGGTGAAAGTGAGTGTATGGAAGCTCTTGAAATAAACATCAAACACTGTGTCAAATCAGCCCAGCCTTGCTTGACAACCGGGGCTCTGGGTTATGCACTTGTTCTGCACTGGGTTTTGGTCCTATGGGACAATTCAGTAATCTCATGTAATTTAAAACACCAGCAAAGGACAAGAAAATTAGGGGTAATCATGCAATGCAATTACCTGAAAGATACAAATAAAAGTGGGGCTCTAAAGAAATAAACCGAACCTCATTTGGGGCTCCACTGCCAGGGAAAAAGTTCCCTTCATCATAGCGATGGAGTGAAATATACAGGATGCTGGGGTCAGCATAAAAGGCCTGCTGTGTACCGTTTCCATGGTGAACATCCTACAGGCAAAAGAAAACAGATGACAGATACAGTCGTGTCTTACTTTGTGCAGAGACAACCTTCCCAAGTGCTGCTTGCCTGGCTTTCTACCCCACCCTCCCACTGTCTTTCTGTCCTTTCACTCTGTCCTCCTTTTTCTTTCTCTCCTTCGACCTGCTTCCACACCACCCCCTTTACTTCCTGAACTTCCAGGCAAATTACCCTTTAATGCACTCATTTTTTAAACTGGCTTCTAAAAATCAGGAAACCACAGTGAGCATGCCCTGGAGACTCCAGATGAGCAGTCGCTGAGAAAGCCCAGTCCTTTGGTACAATTAGATATTTATACACCGGCTCTTTGTACTCTTTACTTCAGTGATGGAATCTCGCATCCTGTTTTATGGAGGAATTTTATGACTTATTAACTGCCAACAGTTCATAACCCCTCAGGCTTAATTAACTAGCCTCATTGGCCTCTGAAAAAAAGACTAATGTTTAAACTACAAACTAGTATTTTGCAGAAGGACCTATGGCTTACAGAGTATTTTCACAATTCTTGACAGAACACTAAACATAAGTGTATGCACTGATTTGCCAAGTCCCACCATTAAGGTCAAAGGCTTTTGCAACCAGCTGAATAAATTGGCTTTCTTGAAGCATTCAATTCAGTTAGCAATCCCTGAGCAGTTAGGGTCACTTCAAAAGAGATGCCAGATGCGAAAAGGACTTCATACTTCATTTTAGTAAAATTATGATGGCAAGAGAAGACACAGGAGCTCGAACTCATTAGCTTTGGGCCAAGACAGAAAGATGACAGGGGGATCTGAACACTCTGGTTCAATCTGCCTAACTTTAATATATATCCTGACTCTTGGGCTCCTTCCTTCTTTTTGTCTTTCCCCACACTACTCTACTTTCCCACATTCCAAAAAACTCTATCTTGCTGAAATGTACAGTTCTTAGAATATGGTAATGATTGAAATTTTGAAAAATTTTTAATTAATTTATAATATGGACACATGTCAGAACTGATATAATAGGGAAAACAAAACTGATAACACATTTCTTCCCTAAAACATCTGAGGCATATTTATACTAAAGGACCCAATTAATATGCTTAGCATCTTCTGAACTAAAATAGATGACTCTTTAAAAGTGAATAATCTCTATCTATATCTATATATATGCATTTAGTAGAATATGTTCACTGCATCACTAACTTATACAGTATATCATTTCTACTTTCATTATAGTTTTAAAAATTTTATCTGTGTAATTATACTGTACTTTAAAACAAGTAAAATTTACATTCTTCTGAATGTAATTTCTCTGAAATTTCTGTCAGCTACTATATTAAGTACCCTGTATGAATTATTTAATAGCTATGTGTGTCATACAGTGTTACTCCTACTAAAAGATAAAATTTGAAGCTTAGAGAGTTTCAATAACTTACTAAGATTACAGAAAAGATAAAACCTAGCATATAGTCTTGAATCCATTTTATGCTCCAAATGACAAATTCTACACTGTTAAGAATTTATATCCACTATCTCTTTGATCTCTTAGTGAATTTGTGGGATAAAGTCACCGGGTATTATTTCTCTGTATTGAGGTTTTTATGATTGTTCCTACTCTAAGTTCCAGCCCCAAACTCCTTCACTAGGGAGTTAAAACCCTCCTTTCAGTATTTTCTGAAAACATGCTCTCAGCTTGCCATCAATGGCATAAGTATAAATAGGTATAAATAATCCTCATCCCATTTTGTATGATAAAGACACCCAAAATTAATGAATGAATCATAATGTTGGGGCAGACATAAATCATCTCAGAAACTGTTCCAGCTAAAAACATACTTATTAGATAAAAAATAACTTACTGAAAAATATATTAGTTTCTGACCTCTGAGTAGTTTAGGGAAAGAAAGAGATAGCAAAATTATTTTCCTTTATGTAAACAAAAGTGAAACAATATATGTCTCAATGCCTTGTTTGCTACTGGTTATCTAAAGGATGGGGAAAAAAGAAAAAGAAAAAAAATTTAAAAAGAGAAGAAATGCTCGCATTCTCACTAAAGTTAATACTCAGAGTTGTAAGACAAAGTCTGCCTTGAGCATAAATCCATGCACAATTAAAAATTCAGAAAAATACTGCCTTACTGTTTTTGTTTCTCTAGAGACATTGGGAAGGCTTATTTTATAAGATAAAATAAAGATAAAGTTTTTCAAACACAAAAATATTTTTCCTAAAGAATGTATTGGGTATGGATTAACGTGTATTTTTCTGAATAAAAAATAGTCCTCTTCAGCATAGTAACATTTTTCACAGATATAAGTTATTAAAATACACAAATCCATTATCATACTTGTGCAGTCCTTGATTATGTATCCATATTCAACAAATATTTAGGGATAAAAGTTTGACCCAAACATCTTCTGATTTGGGTACTAACCTATAGTAGTATAATTTTGACACTTTCTTACTAAAGTTTTTTTCATTTTCTTTGCTACAAAATATTCATACAAAATACTGACTTCTCAGGAATGATCTACAGCTTGGTTCTCAGTCATACTTGAGAAATTGTACAAATGAAATGAACTAGTTAATTAGAATCCTCTGTATCTCTGTATCTAAGATATGGCAGGAAATGGAAAAAGTTATTCTGATATTTTACTAAATAACTATATTGTGAAAATTGATTCTGCACATGAGTTTAGAGCACACTTTCATTTTTGCATCAATGTACTTTTGAAAAAAGCATCTATTCTATGAGCTACTGCTAGCACTCAGTACTGAGACTTGTAAAGAAAGTCTAAAGGTATTTGATTAACAGTAGCACTACCCCGAAGCTCACACATCGAAGGAATTTTAAAAAATAAAACCTAAGAACTGTTAAAGTCTAACTCAAAGCCATAATATTGAAAAGTTACATGAGTCATGCAGGAAAATCTTACTCTAGGACAGGTTAATGCCCTGAACAAAAATAGCAGACCTCTGGCAAGTTCAAAAGCAGGTACACCTGCTCCCTCTCCAGACCAGTTTGAATGTATTTGGAGTCTTCCCCAGAAAGCAGAAAAGGAAATGGCATGAATGAGCTTCACACATCAACTAGAACCATACCTGCTCGAAATGTTCAAAGCTTCTGAATTTGGCTGTGACCCAAAATAGAGGATGAATTATAATTCTGGCTCTGTATTTATTAGGCATATAAAAATCCTGAAACTAGCTGTTGGACAGTGAAATAGCCCTGCCTTCTGTGGGCCCAGAATCTGTGGAGCTAGTTCACACTGATTGGCTAATATTGGAGACTTTGGATATGCAGTAATGAATCTCTTTCATCATTAAAGAATCTTTAAAGCTTCTCCTTCCCTAACTTGCAGAATAGACCTGTCAGCCAGGGAGAACGGATGTCTCAGCACCACGTGGCACTTTAAAACTTCCTTCTCAGCAGCTGGAAGAGGCAGGAATTTCCTCAAAGTAGCCCTGCAGCTGCAGAATTTGGAAGACTTGAAAGAATAAGAATATGTGGCCTGGTGGGGATCTCAGAGACAACTCTTTGGAGGGAACTTCATATGTTTAGAGAATTTCAAATAAAAACATCTCGTTGGCTACAGCTGACTGAGAAATCAGGATCCGTCATGATTGGACAGTAGAACAAATTCATAAGGAAAGGCCATGAAGCTTGCTAGAAAATTGGGGCTACCAAGTAAATTACTTTATAATTTGTATCAGTGCCATCAGTCTTATTCTTATGTTAATGTACAAAAACAAAACTTTGCATATCAATCCTCTGAAGTACAAAATATCCATCTATCATTAGATAGGTGTTTTAGCTTTCAAGTCTGGTGTTCAATTTGCTGCTTTTGTATTTGGATATAACAAATATGGCCTCAAAGGACACTCAACAGTTATCTTCACAAAACCGTGAAAGGACAGCAGAGGAGATTTCTCAAAGTGTAAATACTAAAAGATTCTTAGCAGCAGGGCAAAATGACCATTCACTGTCCTGCATAATTTTGACAAATTTAGACTGCTTAGACATTTTTTTCACACAATCATTGAACTTCACCTTCTATCCTTTCCTCAAGTTTTTTTTTTTTTTGGCAGGACCAGGGTTCAAACTCACAACCTTGCACTTGCCAGACAGGCACTGTGCCACGGAGCTATCTCCCTGGCCCCCCTTTCCTCAAGTTTTTGACTTGTATTTCTAGCATCAAATGTACAGAACAATGAATATAGTAATACTTTTAAGTGTAGTTTCATAATTTGTGTAAAATGAATTAAATTTTCCTCTGGTATATATGTGAAAATATAGGCACTGATGTCTTCATTTATGAAAAATTTTAAGATCTTGCTGCTGTAGTATACTCAGGCCTTCAGCACACTTTTTTTTTTTTTTAAATAGTGAATCGCAACCTACATAGAAACATGTTTGGATAGTATATAGAAAGTTGGGTTTTCAATATGCCTCATGTTACAATACTATGTGAATAGCTGATAAACGCTTATTTCAACCAAGCACTAGAACTGGTCACTCTCCTGTTACTTTTATCTTCATTTTAACTTTAACTAAGCATTTCTTCACATGGCTTTGTCTGTGCTCTCTGAACCCTTTGGTGTGCCTGTTTAACTAAATCAGAGGGCTGGAGGCTGAGGCCATGACTTCCAATAAGATTTAATTATGAGTGCAGATATGAACAAGATTTAGACTATTAAGCCTTGCACTTCAAAAAAACCTTTAACATATTTTGCCTTTAAATCTTTTATCACCTGCAAAAATTAATTAAGTGCAGATGGAGCAGGTTCGGTTTGGATGCCAGGGTTCATTTCCTGTCTATGCTTTGTCAGACAACCTATTACACCTCCTTGTGAACTGGAGGCAAACCGAAAACGGGGCTCATAAATCACCATCCAGTTCTCTCTAGCACTTTCCTGGGTTGGTCCTTTTTGTATGGGGCAGATCTCCAGCTCATTATTCATGAATATACTTTAGACAACATGCCAAGTGTCATCTGCTTTTAACCAAACCATTTGTTAAACAAATTATAACTATTGTGTAAGAAGGCATCATATTAAAATCTGAGAGTGCCCTAATGCCTCTGACTTTTAATCACTCTGGATTCCTGCAGAGTCATCTCAAACTGGCATCTGCGATCTGAGATCTTTTCAGAAAGAATGACACGCTGACTTGTTTTAATAATACCACTGTTGCACAATATGCGACATGATTGCTAACCAGGGGAAGTGGCCAATTGGTTACCAAAGCAACAGCATTCTTTCCAGCACATCTGACTATTTAAAGTCTATATTCTGTAGGGAAAAGTAAATTCAGGTTCTGTTGGGTTATTTTAACTGTGGAAGTATCAATTCATTTAAGGATCATAAAAGTTGCCCTGATCTGCGCCTTCTTCTCATTAAATTGCAGTTAACACCATGAAAGTGAAACGTGAATGTTTATGGTTTCAGAACTGCAATCCAAATTTAATGAGTTTCCACATTCAAAGGAAACACACCCTTCAGTTGTTTGCAAGTGCTAAAAGCAAGACAACCTAACAGAGAAACACAAATCCACTCCCTTTTATCTAGAGTCACTGAAAATGCAGCTCTGGCCAGGAATACATACCAGATCTACAATCAATATCTTGCTTATATTTAGTTGGTCTCGCAAGTATTTGGCGGTAATTGCAACTGAATTAAAAAAGCAGAACCCCCTGTGGAATAGAGAAGAACAGAGAAATAAGAAAGCAAATCATCCAGGAAAACCATTATAAATAATGTTCAGAGCATTTTTTAGAATGCTATATGATCTCTGAAGCCATAAATCTGCTTCTGGGAGTACCTTGCAAAATTTTTCAGTCCATCTGCTAACAATTAGAGGCTTCAGAAACAGGCATAGGGCAGGTGACTGCTGGGAAACCAGGGTGCTTGGAGATGGGTATGAGACCTTGGTACTTACATGGCTGCGGATTCCTCAGCATGATGACCCGGAGGCCTCACAACAGCGAATCCATTCTGCAAGAAAACAATGGGTTTTCTCAGTGATCAGCCACAATGGGATTGTTGGAAATTCCACACCTTGTACCTTGTGCCACGTAAGGTCCACACACAAAGAATAAAGTCTCTTAGATCCCCTGAGCTTGTTTCTTTTAGCCCTATTAGCATGTCACAGAGTGGGTAAAAATGATATTTAAATAATCACATTTTCCCGGAGCATATCTCAGAAAGAACCTTGCCATACAGCCAGAGGAAGAACAGAGATTTGGGAGTTGTACCTGGCTGACACACACGTATGTCAGCTCTTATATCTGCATGATTCATTTTCAAGAACAACTTCTTATTTTATGACATCAGCATCCTACAGAAGGAGAAGAAATTCACTGTCAGTGTAGGTTTGGGTCAAAGTTTGGAAAGACCGGAGAAAATCCAAAATGAAAATTCTTTAACTGGATCTCCTCAATGGTTATTTCTATTCTATTTTATTGTCAGCAAAATGATAAATTTACACTCTTACACTCACAGAGACACAAAACACATCTCAGAAAGGTGAACAAGAGAACAATGGAAAACTCATATTTTTTCCAGCCTATAAATTTAGTTTGGATGACTGCCAAGCCTTGCAACTTTATTGAATTCCCTAAGTCAATTTCTAGCCCAAGTTCTGGAATTTTATAAAGAATTCCAGGGTAGCAATCGTATCTACTATGGTCCAGGAATGCCTTAACCTTCAGATTAGCTGGAATGCAGCATGGAAAGCCAAAGCAACTCCCGCACAAAGGCAGGGAACTATAAATCTTTGCAAAACCAGCATGGTCAAAAAGTTGTATGGTCTGATGTGAGAACTTATCATTTATCCCACAGTTCACACCAGTTTCTACTCAGCTTGGAATCCAGGAATATGCTCATAGGGCAATGTTTCGGTATAAAAGCCCTACGAGGCTTGAAATTATTTTAATATGCCTCAGGGTATTTTCTCTAATTGTTTAACTGTAAGTTATCAGAAAAATCATGGGTACCTGGCCTTGGTCTTTAAACTTGTAAACATTTTTATTATAACAATTAACAAGTTAATTTGCCATATGTTTTTTGAGTATATGTAATAATAATCTCAGGAGAAAATATGAAGTTGCTATGTTCCCCCAAATTTCATGTATTAGAAAGCTAATGTCTATGCTAAGAACTGCCATCTTTAAGTACTGACTGGGCCATGGCAGGCTCTATCACAGCTGGCAGTGTGTTAGTTATGGAGGGAGTTCCTGATGAAAAGGATGAGTTTAGCCACATTTTCCCCTCTCTTGTATGTGCTATTTGCTTTTTTACCATGTCACAACTGATTCTGAAAACATCACCAAATGATAATGTCCTGCTCATGGTCTTCCGCACTACACACCAAATAAGACTTTTAGTGTTTATACATTATGCATTCTGAGGTATTTTGTTATAGCATCAGAAAAGAGACTAAGAAGTCAAATAACATAGTACTGATTTGAAACTTTGAAATGGTGATAAAATATAACTCCTGTTCTTCTTATGATATTATTTGTCTGGTAGTACAAGGTTAACATGAAAGAAACTTAAGAAACAAGGCCTGGGAGGTTTCTCAGTGACATAAGTATAAGGTCTCAAGTGCAATCCC
>PVJA010015736.1:0-22500 GCA_004027025.1 Myocastor coypus | reverse complement strand
ATATATATATATATATATATATATATATATAATTTTTTTCTTTTCTTATTTTCTCCTTTCACTTAGCAATAATATAGTGATTCATCTATTGGCTGAAGTCAGATATCAATGACTTGATTTTAGCAAAGCCTCCTTTCTGTTTTTAACTCATGGCTCATTTCTACTGATCTTACTTTGTTTGTTTGTTTGATTTTACTCCTACCTCATTCAGACGTATTCATTTTTGTTTGTATCCACTCCTCGAATATCTTGCCCTTTCAATTTCTATGTTTATTTACCTCATTCTTCCAGTAATTACTATTAGTGACTTCCATATCTACACAGACAATCCATTCCATATCCTGATTTCTTAGTTTTCTGACTCTACCATTATTAAATGTGACTTCTATTTATAGTTATACTCCTCCTCCCTGTCACTACCAGTAACACCCTCTTCTGCACAATTTCAGTGTCTGGCATCCTAATCTCTCACTATTTCATCTTTTCCACTGAGGTCTTAGCTGCACTTCACCGTGTTCGGTTTCCCTCCAGTGTACATTTGACCTGGGGTCTATCACTATATTTGCTCCCATGCGCAGCTTATCCCTTTATCACTTTCTCCACCCAACAGAGTCTCCTGAGAATACTAGTCTCCTCAGGCTTTCATAACAAAACTACCACAGGCTGAGTGGCTCAAACAACAGAAATTCCTTTCTCAGGGCTTTGGACACCGAGAAACAGGTCTGCTAGGACTGGTCTTCAGCAAGGGTTCTGTCTAGATTGCAGGCAGCTACCTTCTCAGCAGGGTCCTCACACAGTCTTTCCTCTCAACCTTCAGAGAGCAGCAAGCTCTGGCGTCTCTTCTACTTCACACAAGGCTGTCAGCCCCACCAGATGTAGGCCTGAGAGTGCTACAGCTGCCCTTGGGTGGGGAACTGCAAACAACAGAGGGGACAGCAAAAGCCTAGTCCCTTCTGTCTCTCTAGTTGCCTTTTCTGTCTCTGCTGCCATGAACTGTTGTACCTCTGCCATGCATTACCCTGTCTTGGAGCCAGCAATTGTGGACTGAAACTTTTACAACTGTGAGCTAAGTAAGTCTTTTCCCCTTTAACTTTGGGTGTAGGTGTTCTGTCTCAGCAATGAGAAAAATAACTAGGACACCACCCCTTCGTACAAATACAGTCACACTGAAAACTGTCAATACACACATTCTAGAATGCATGAACATTCCTTTCTTTTTTTATTTGAAGCATTTGGTACAGGGTTTTGCTATTCACATTAGATTTGTAGCTATCTTCCTGTTTCAGCCTCTCCAGCATTGGGATTACAGGTTGCCAGCTTGGCAGACCCAGGGGTGGGGTGGGGTGGGTATAGCATCAAGTACCTGGTATCAAACACAGGTCCTTGCTCTTGCCAGGCAGGTGCCCAGAATGCTGAGCTATCTTCCCAGCCCAAGCATTCCATTTCTTAACCACTCGGTCACTGTGCTTCTTTCCCCTCCAATGTACTCCTCTGCTAACATTCTAATGCCGATTAGGATTCAGCATGCCTGCTCTGCCCCAGCACCTGAGCACACGCAAAAGGCACACAGCTGGTCTTCCTTTGAGTGAACTCTCCAGTTCTAGTGTACTATTCACAATGCCCAGGTATCACACTGCATTCTTTAATTCTCCAGCTCTTTCAGATAAGTAATTTTAACTTCTTCTTTTGTTTTTTACCATTTGAAATCAATGCTGGTCTCTCCTTAACTTTCACTGATAAGTTGTTTCCTATCCTACTTAAAAGTAGAATCAATTAGAATAAACTTTCCATATCTTTCACCTCCAAAAGTCTGCTCACTTTCTCAACAATGCCTGGTCCTAGCTAACAGCCCTTAATTGACCTAATTGCACTTCACATGCAACCCCTCACTTAGTCAAGCAAGCTTGACCCACAGCTTTCCCACCCCTCTCTGGTATCCTCCATCTTCTCTTCACTTTCTTCTTTTCTTTTTTTCCATTATTGTCACCACAATGGAAAAACATGTTTAAGTCACTCCTCTTGAGAAAAAGATGCTAAAATTTAATGATCAATGCGACACCAGCAGGAGGCATAACTGTAAGAGGTAAGGAGCACTCCTTCTCCTGTAAACAGAATTGAGGTCCTAATAAAACACACAGCATTCAGCCTGCGGCTTGCTTCTCATCTGCCTTCTGCCATGTTCATCGGTGAGGTGCCAATTGAGAAGCAACGAGCGTTTCCCTCTAGACAATCAGAGCTGCGAGCAGCTTGATCTTGACTTCCAAGCCTCTAGAGAATTGAGGAAATACATTTTAGGTCTTTATATTTTATTCTGCTTGTGGTAAAATTTTGTTTTTGTGGCACCAATGGACAGAGATCCTCTTAAAAAGCTGAGGAGCCCTATTTCTAAGACTCAACTCTATTTGCAGTGATGTTCCTCAGTATGATCACATGGGTCAACTCTGCTCACCTCTTTGGTCCCTAGGCTTACACATTACCTTACATATAGCAAGAGGCCAGGAATAAGTGACCTGGGTATGTAGCTCAGTGGTAGGCTGCTGGCCAGAGCGTATAAAACCTTGAATTCCATTCCCAGTACTGCAAAGGCTAAAAAATAAAATAAATGTGTAAATGGAGCCTGACCATTTCCTCAGTACGGTCCTGAAGTTATTGATTCTTATAAGGGTCCCATTTTTTGCAGACCATCTTAGACCTTTAGTGAGAAGTCACTTTTTAGATGTGTAGGAGTAAATAGGCTGGAAAGGCTTTTAGAATGTGAATGGTGTTCTTAGATTCAGGAGCTTTTTGTGTAGAAATATGTTGGGTTCTTTCTGCCTCCCTTCATATTTGGCATAAAGAGCTGCTGTGCACTGCCATGAGAACAAGATTTCCCTCTGCTCAAGTGCATATAAATTTTTTTAAATGTATTTAGTACAGGGTCTACAGGATCTCACGACATAGATTGGACTCCTAATGACCCTCCTGTTTATAACCTCCCAGGTGCTGGGATTACAGGTACGTGCCACCATACCCAGACTTCAAGTGCATAGTCTCATTCAGTGAGCATTTGTCAGTGAATCTTTTTCACTTTTTTTTTTTTTTTTTTTTTTTTTTTGTGGGACCTGGGTTTGAACTCACAACCTTGCACTTGCCAGGCAGGCATTTGTGCCATGGAGCTATCTCCCCAACTTGTCAGTGAGTCTTTTTAATATTTACTGTTCCTCTTTAAGGATAAATTTATTAGTCTTATAAAATATAAGCATGAGCAATTAGTACAGTATACAATAGGAAAGTCGATCATGTGATACATTATTTTCTCATTAACGCTAAGGATGATTTAACTTTGTTAATAAAGTCTGTTTTTGTGACTTTGGAGTGTCTATGATGTTCTGGTTTAATCCCTTTCCCTTTTCATTAGTGAGTTTCTCAGCCTATAGCAATAAAAGCTAGAAATGTCATGATTCTTATCATTTTTCTTTCCTATTTCACCCCATGGAACACTATTTGATTTATATTTTATTCAAAGCTATAAAGACCAAGCAATTAATCTAAGCAAATACAGAGTACAGTAATTTTCTATCAGTTTATATCAATTTTATGATGATTCAATTTTCATCTTAATAATCTGATTTTACTCTTTTCTAGCTTTATGTTCTCCTGGGGCACAAGCATGGCTACCCATAGAGTTTTGGCAGTACTTTAATAACATGAACAATGGCAATTGAGGACTCAAGTAGCAAATGTGCTGACATCTCTATTTGCTAGTGTTGTTTAGGTTTAAATAAAGGAATTTTCTTTCATTTAAAAGTAAGAAATGATGCACTCTTTGATTTCAACATTTAGAAAAATACAGGAGCCTATCTGATTGTTCTGTATAGCGCTGGGACGTGAAGAAAATCTGTGACAGTGTCTACACACAGAAATATACTTGAGGAACAGAAAGCTAATCATTTCAGACTAGTCCATTTTCAAAAATAACATTTCATTTTTTGGACACATTTATCAAAATATCGAAGTTGTTCTGTATATTTCATATACATAGAGAAAATTTTACTGGGCAAGTAAGTGCAAGTCAGTAAGCAAAGTACTGACAGCACTTTCGACATTCATTTTTTGACTCCATATAAACTACATTTACTGCTACTGTAATGATGGGCACAGGAAATTCAAAATATAACGAAGAATCTTTATTTTACTTATGTTCATCTATAGACAGCAGAAATGCCCATTTTTATTTCCCTAACACCCTCAGGAATGTGGAGAGTTAAAGATGGTAAGAGACACTAGCACAACATATGATTCTAATCTATGCAAAGTAAGTTTTAAGATAATGAAAAATAAATCTTTAATCACCACTGCTGACAGTGTTGTAGTGAAAACATACTATGTACCAGAAGCAACTAACAAACACAGAATCTGAAACAGAGAAGCAAAGACTATTTACAGAGACTTTAGGAAACGCTGAACAATAAACTATAGCTTAAACTATATGTAGTCCCGTTAGTCACTCTAGTTTTTGAATAAAACTACAGTGAAATGCAGAGAATAGATGGCTGTGTTTCTTTCAAGTAGTTGATCAAATACTATAACTTATTTCTATAACCCAACACTATGCAGGGAAGCTATAAAAACAATTTCAAATAAATTTATTAGCTATAGAAAAAAATGTTTTCTACATAACATACCTGCCTACTATACAAAGACTAATTGCGCACAGCAGACCAACTGACTAGAATTGTTTAGGATTTATGTTTCAGTGCATTGCTAATTTAGAGTTCAGTAATCACCAATCTTAAGTAACACTATTAAAATATTTCTAAATGAGACTAACGTACCAATGCTCGGTAAAGTAAGATGCATCAAAATCAAGCACAACATGGAAAAATCCTACAACATATATTTCCAAGTAACGATGTGATGGTTGAATTATTACTTCCACTGTATTTGCTGAATTGGAAACTCATATTCAATGTTTTATGTGGTTGAAATATTTCACTGGAAGCCATTTCCTAGCTAAGCCAAACAGATTTATACTGATGCACTCATTACCAATTGTGAAAATAACTTTCGGAAACAGGCCTTACCTAAACACGGAGGCTGAAGTTTGTTTCTTTCTTTTAAGAAGAATAAAGATATTTTAATCTACTTTGACACTCAATAATTATCACAATAAAAGATGTCTCTCTGTAGCCCTTTTGACTCTGATAAATAGAAGTGCTGACAGCAACCTGAGCCTACAATTTATTACTAGACCAAGATGTTACAATCTTGCCCCCCCAATCTTGTTTTCTCAAAAGTTGCCTTTCCAATGTCTCAATAAACTCATGTGCCACATGTAACAGTGGTTACATTAAGTACCAGAGCCACCTAACAAATACAGAATATATATATATTTTTCTTTTCTTTCTTTCTTTCTTCTTTTTTTTTTTTTTTCTTTTTTTTTTTTGTATTTTAGGGCAGGGTCTACAGGGTGTTTAGAGTCTCACTACTAGATTGGGCTTGTAGTGATCTGCCTGTTTGCAGCTTCCCAAGAGCTGGGATTAAAGGTGCACGCCACCATGCCCAGTCTCAATTGCTGTCTCAGTGTGCCCCAGGGGTGGGGCGGCATGGCAGGCCTGGAAATCAAACCCCTGGACTCTGCATTTACTTGCAAGTGCTTTAATCTGCTGAGTGAACAAATACAGAATCTAAAACAGAAAAGTAAAGACGATTTACACAGACTTTGGGAAATGTTGAACAACAAGCTACAGCTTAAACTATCAGTAGTCTTGTTAATTACTTTAGTTTTTTGAATAAAATTATAACTGCAATGCAGAAAGAGAAATGCAAACAAAGCATTATTTTTAGACACATTTTAAAGACTTCTAGGGATACACTTATGATTCTTTATATTAGAATCATGACAAGAAAATAGGCTTTGGAAGATTTTTTTTTTTTTTTTTTTTGTCTTTTTGAGACAGGGTCTCATTATGTAGTTCAGGCTGGCCTTGAGCTCACTTTTGTAGCCCAGGCTAGTCTCGAACTCACACTGATCCTCCTGTCTCAGCCTCCCAAGTGCTGGGATCACAGACGTGAGCCACCACGCCCGGCCTGGAAGATTTAATTGGATAAAAGATCCTAAATTTCTCTTATTATACTAAAAGTTTATCTTTTAAAATAAAATCAATACTTAAAGCGATTGTATTATATACTAGGGCTTTCAGATTTTTGGCTTAGAAAGTGAAGTCTAGTCATTTCTGTTATCAGAAATATATATTATCTATTGTATAATACATATATGTATGTCTATATTCTTGCTACATTAAACATTTCTGTTTAAATTATTTCCTGTCTACTCAAGTGAAATAGAATAGAGCAACACAGCTCACTCACAATTTTATTTCTTTTCTTTTTCTTGTGGAACTGGGGGTTGAACTGAGGCCCTCGTGCTTGCCAGGCAAGCACTTATTCCACTGAGGTATCTCCTCGGCCCCAGAATTTTCTAATGCTTGGTGGAACACCTATTATAGTATATCATTTTCACTTGATTCAACTCTGCTTCTCCATTCAAAATGGTACTGATTTCACTAATCATAGTGGAACTGCATATAATTCCACACATTTATTTAAAGAAACAATTTGTGTGTGTGTGTGTGTGTGTGTGTGTGTGTGTGTGTTACTGGAGATTGAACTCAGGACCTTGCGGTTGCCAGGCAAGCACTTATACTACTGAGCTATCTCCCTGGACCAAGAAACTGAAAATTTTTGAACGAACATGAAGCACAGTATCTTTGTAGGAAATACTGGATGTTAAAGCAGCTTTGGGGTGAGATCAAACACGGAACTTGGATCAGCACTAGCTTCTCTGTCAGTTACTCTTCATCTCTTCATAACAGACTTGGGAATTGAGATGATCAGAACCTAACTCAGGAGCACAGAATATATATATTCTGCCTCACCTAGACCGCTTGTTTTCCTAGAAAGAACTTGAGTAACAACTGGCTCAGATTCTACTTTTCAGGAATGAGCCAGCAATAGCCCCTGCTTTTGATACACTGCTAAAAAAGCCCTTGTGAATATAACACAATGTATCATGTTCTGAGTCCCTACTCAATAGTAACTGTCATTCCTGGACTTATCCTAAGTTCTCCCTCTTCAGAATTATTGACTTATAGGATAGAAAACAACTCTGCATAAGTTGTATTATGGCAACAACAGCATGAAAAAAGAACATATTATTTTCCAGGTTTACGTTCATAGAATTAAAGCTGTGTAGAAATGAAAAGGTACTGCATCGATTTAAGTTATTTGATTTTCCCTAATGGGTAAGTCTTTGTAACAAACAGTGGCATCATCAGGCATCTCCCCACAATATCTGAACCATCCGTAGAGTTTTGTATTCAAAGTAATAGATCATGGTCAATCTTTTGCACTGTCTTTAATAGTAGTTCCCCAGTATGTGTAATACCTTAGAATATACAGTTAAAAACTTTCTGAAAGGGCAAGTTTGCTATAGAATTGATTATGTTAATTTAGAGTCACTGAAGGCCGAAATGTTCCCAAAGCACGGCTATCTCAAGCTCACTGGAATCTGGGAGGTTGAGGGAGGCAGCTTTGCCAAGCAATCAGGGACATGTGGGAATACCATCTTGTTTCTTGGAGCAAGCTACGGGTAGCCGGGCAAACAGGAGTCTAGCATTAAGAGTTTAACTGAATGGTGTCCCCCAAGCACACACACAGCTGCCAGCCCTGCGCCCTGAAGAATCCAGAAGGGAGGAGCTGATGACAGTGCTGGAAAACGTTTTTTAGGAAGCCTGGCAACTATGGTCCATGACGCCTACGGCCTTGAGCCTGGCAAAATTGTGTCTATGGATGGGACTAAATGCTCTCAGCAAAAACCAGGATCCTGGTCAGGAGACAGAACATCTCGTGGTGCTTTTGTATTACGTGAAATTTAAGTTGAGCCTCTTGGGAAAATAATAATGGATCAACTACGAGAAAGGTCTCATGAGGCAAGAAGACACAAGAATGTAAACCTTGGGAAGGCACCGAAAATAATTTGTTTAGTTAGGAGTGGTTTTGCTTGACAGCAGCAGCAGCAGCAATTGAATAGATTAAATTTCTGGAGACATGACTGTGTTTTGGGCTGCGCTGACAGAATGCAAATCAAGTATTTTCATCTTATAAGTGGAGCCTCAGTAGGAAAAACTTCAGAAAAAAATAGTTAGGGAAAAAGTTTTAGCTGTTTCACTTTAAAGTAAAACCAAGATTATGTGTTTTTTAAAACAAACGATCGCAATCTTCTGTGAAGATGGTAGCACACGATAATAATGATGAAGACCTGAACAAAGATTATACTGAGGGAAAACAATAGGGTATTATCATTATACTTATTTCTTACTATAGTACATATTCATTATGTTGACAGTAGCATTAACTAATATTTCATAGTCATTTAGTACACACATTTGCAACTGTATTTAAGAAACTTCAAAAATTTTGAGAGTAAATCTTAGCATTTTGCATGATACAGCTATTGCCAAAATCTCTAGGTCGTTGGGTAGATGACTATAACTTTGGTTCTCTTTTTCTTATTCTGATTTTAATTTTCTTCCTCCATCAAATTCTAATTGTCTATGGCCAGATCCTGTAAAAATGGCTACGAAATAAACCTGATCAATTTGCTTAAAAGTAGGTAACTAAATAAAAATTTCAAAGAAATTAAATTATTTAACGATATACATATTAGCATCATTCAAAAAGAGCTTCAAATGAGCTGAGGAGACTTTTCATCCAGCAGCAAGCTCGTGCGTGTGCGTGCGTGTGCGTGTGTGTGTGCGTGTGTGTGTGTGTGCATGTGCGTGTGCACGCACATATGTATGTATGAAATTTACTGCCATATAAAATTACAAAGGTGCAAAATACTTATGTTCTCTGGGTGTCTATGATATGTGCAATTTGGACACTGGCATAAGAAAGAAGCAAAACAATGTCTTTTGCAGAGATTAAAACAAAAAAGCAAAGAAACATCTGTAGTATAGATAAACCAGCAGGTATCTGCTTTTATGCTACCAAAGATAAAAACAAGCATAACTTATTTGAAACATACTTCCATTGCATATTATTTGTTTGTTCTTTATTTTAAAAGTTGAAGAATGGAAAATATAACAGAAGAAGTTATATATAAATGCTAAATTTAAGAACTAGAATTTATTTCTGGAAGTATTTTCTCTCTTATTTAAAAAATATCATTAAGGCTTGGACTAAAAGTGTGAAGTAGGTGTTAGTAACTGAGAAAAGCTCAGCAAGATTTAGAGGAGAGACAGGCACAGATAGTCTTAAGAAACAGCATATTTTAGTCAGTATGAGCTAAACCACATACAAGTCATGAAATCTGGATAGTTCAAAGCCAAGAATCAGAAGAAGAGGCTAGAAATAAGCGTATCCAATTACCATGGAGCAGGCAGTTAAAACTACAAACCAGAAATTGAAATATTAGCCATCAGAAAAGCAGATGGGTAAGATAAAAACCGAGAAGAAAATAGTCCGGGAAGAGAGAACATTATCTGCAGTGCAAGGAGGAAAGAAGGGTTGCGTGCAGAGTCTGCATGGCAGATAGACGCTTCACTCTGCCCAAGATCGGTCCATGCTTGCCTGTGTGGCCCTTTTCATAGATGACGCGAAGTGCCCATCAGTTGGCTCACTTAATTTTTAAGAAAGAGCTAGAGATACAGAAGAAGCAGCAAAAGCAAGAAGGTTGAAAGCAAAGGAATTTTGCACAAGATTAAAAATACAACTGCCGAGGTTCTAGCTTCTCAGCTATCCAGGCTGCCACTCCACAGTAGCTGTACAGACAGCAAGATCAATACCCCATTTGTGCTTTCCTTCACATTATGAATGGATCAAATAGAGAGATAATTCACTATGCCTCCATTGTTATCATTGATCTTTATTATGAGTGTTAGACATAAATGATACAATAGGAACGGTCTTTAGCATCTTCTCAAGTATGTTTTCAATATTTACACTTGATTGAGAGAAGGAAATATGTGTGGAATCTTTAGTACTGCTGAGGTAACAAATAAATGAATCACACAACAGGAACTACAAAAATGTTTTAAAAATTCACTAAAGAACTTAGGACACAAATTTTTATTTTATTTGTCTATCTGTGTATTTATTTATTTATTGTATTTTAGGGAAGGGTCTACATGCTGTTCAGGGTCTCACTAGATCAGACTCCTAGTGATCTTCCTGTTTATAGCTTCCCAAGAGCTGAGATTGCAGGTGTGTGTCACCTTACCCAGTCTCAATTGCTGTCTCATTGCACCCCAGGGGTGGGGCCAGCATGGCAGGCCTGGGGATCAAAACCCAGACCCTGTGCCTTGATACTGGATATTGAACCCAGGCCTTTACACTGAACAACAGCCCCAGCCAGGCTTTGCTTCTCACTCTTGAGACGGGTTCTCCCAGAATGGCCTCCATGTGCCTTAAACCTGCAACCCTCCTTTAGGCAGCTGAGCTATCTGGCAGGCCCTTATTTGGATAAAATTAACAGTAAGTTGGACACAAGAGAACATAGACATGAACTTAAAGAGAAGTCAAGTGAAATTATTGAAATGGAGCTACAGAGAATAAAACAAGCCTGAAGCAAGTGAAATCAGCCTCAATGAACATAGTATAAAAGGATCAAACACATAATAGGACCCTTGGAAACAGGATGCTCAGAATGGTCAAGAAAAATGTGTTGAAAAAATCCATTAGAAAATTTATCATGTCTACACCCTGCGCTCTGTATAACTACTGTGAGGACAACAGAATGCAATGTGTCAATTATTGCAAATGTACTACCAGTGTGTTTTGAAACTATCATATTATTATTTCTTATTAAAAGTAATAAAAAATATAAAAAAGTTCTTCAATCTTCATCAAAACTAGTAAGACCTGGACAAAAGAATCTCAATTAACTTCTAGCAAAATAAATTCATAAAACTCAGAGCTAATAAAAAAAACTTGTTAAAAAAACTAATGAAGACAAACAAAAATTTTACTCATAAAAATGATGAAACTAAAGCATTAAACAGACCAGTGATGGGGCTGGGGAGGTAGCTCCGAGGCACAAGTGCCTGCTGGGCAAGTGCAAGGTCGTGAGTTCAAACCCTGGTCCCACAAAAAAATAAATAAATAAATAAAAAATAAACAGACCAGTGAGAAGAATAACATCTGATTTGTCATTACAAAAAAGAAGAAAGGAAAGAACAATGCAAAGATCTATGTAGAGTGTGAAATAATTGTCAACGCTGACTTAAAGCCAAATAATAATAATATCATTCAAAGAAATTTTTTTCTTATAAACAAAACATGAAAGAATTTGCTGCCCATAGAACTGCAATGCAAGGAATGTGCAAGGAAATTCTTCAGACTGAAAGGAAATGATATCAGATGGAAGCCTTGATCTACCCAAACAGATACAGAGCACCAGGAAGATTAAATAGATGGGCTGATAGGAAAGAAATTTTGTAAAGTGTTTTTATTTTATATGAATATATATACAGCCTCAACATTTTCTCTTTTATGACTATATCAAAAAAGCACATTTTTAAACTTGCATAAAGAAATTTCTATGACTCAAAAATTATAGGTGACTTAATGAGATCTATAATATAGACAAAATAAAATGTATAGTTAAATAATACAAAAATTAAGAGGAAATAGACACAATTATGACATGATAAGTCTCAATATATGTGAAAGATTTGAGTCCTACAAAGTTACGTTCTCTGATGCCAAGGAAATTAAATTACACATCAACTCTAGAAATTTATCTGAATAATACTTCTTTATATAAAAATACCACATCTTTTTCATCCATTCCCCAGGTGATGGGCATTTTGGTTGTTTCCAAGATTTGGCTATCACAAATTGTGTTGCTATAAACACAGGTGCACAAATATCACAATGATATGATGTTTTGAGTTCTTTTGGGAAAATTCCCTGTAGAGAGATAGCTGCACTGAATGGGATTTCCAGTCATGGCTTTTCAAGGTGTCTCCACACTGATTTCCATAATGGTTTCACCAGTCCACATTTGCACCAGCAGTGGAGAAGGATTCCTTTTTCCCACAGCCTCTCCAACATTTGTTGTTGGTTCATTTCTTTATGATAGCCATTCTTTCTGGAGTGAGATAGTATCTCAGTGTTGTTTTACTTTGCATTTCATGGATGGCTACTGATCTGGAGCATTTTTTCATGTATTTATCAGCTTTAAGGTCAGTGAGGACTCAAACATAAGAGAACCTGTACTGTAACATCGTGTAACTCAATGGCATCCCAAATCCCAAAGGAGATTATGGGGCTACAGAGGAAAGGGATCAACAATGTACAGTGGGCCTATGGAGAGTCACCTAGAGAGAATACATTCTCTTAGCCTTTCACAGAAAGCCAATTAGTGAAGCAATGGCCGTGACTCATCCAGATGGCTGACACTGACAAAAGATCTACAAACTGTGGTACATGGTTTCAGGGTAAATCTTGGGATTTGACTGATCTTATCAGATACAAAAGTTATATTTTTTGTTATATAGGTCTTGCTTATCTTAGTCTTAACCATCCAGCACAAAAGTACAACCACGAGATATAAAAAGTAAAGTCATATTAATATGCTGAGCTGTAAAAGGCTCAAGTCAACAACTTCTGACATTGCCAGTTCAGTGGATAACACATTACTATTGTGGACGATTGGACTATATTGGGTTATTTTTCTGAATTCATGCACCTACAGTGTTTGAATGGCAATGGAACACCCATCTCTGACAAAACAAAACAAAAATGCGGGATATAAATGAAGGACCATTTTGTAGTGAAGAAAAATATAGATGTATATTTATCTGTATATACAAAATAGGGTAGATATACAGTTACTTTCTCTTAGTTCAATGAGAATTAGTGTCTAAGTACTAATAGTGCTTAGACAAGATAGCATGTCTGAATCTTGTACTCTGAACAACTACTATGAAGACAACAATATTCAATGTATTAATTATTACAACTGTCCTACTAACCTGTTTTGAAACTGTCTCATTGCTATTGTTTTCTCATTAAAATTAATTTAAAAAGAAATTCATCTGAAAAATTCTCATGTAAGCATAAAATAACACATTTTGAAATAACTCATGTGTCCACAAAGTTAAGAAATAAAGTAGAAAGCAATTTGACCTTAATATTTGGGGCCAGGGAGATAGCTCAGTAGAATAAGCTCTTGCTTGACAAGCACAAGGGCCTGAGTTCAACCCCCAGTTCTGAAGGAAAAAAATTGACCTTAATAAAAACTAAAACACAATATACCAAAAATTGTAGAATGCATTTAAAGCAGTATACAGGATGGAATTTATTATAGTAAAAGCAGACAAGGAGAAAGGTCTGATATCTCTGACTTCAACTTCTATTCAAAAACCAGGAAAACAAGAGCAAATGAAATAGGACACAAATAGAAAAAAAAATAGTAAAGATTGAATTGGTGAAACAAATCAGAAAGGGTAAAGAATATTAAAACAAATGATATTTTAAAAAAATGAATAGAGCTCTATCCAGACTAATCAGATAAAAAAAAGAAGGAATGATTACCACTGTAAAAATGAGACAGCAACATACTATGGATCCTACAGCTAAATGCAATTAATTTGGAATCACTTTATTTCCTATAGGGCACACACATGCTTAGTCTTTCATCAATATTCCTATGTGAGTTAAAAATATACATCTAAAAGTAGATTTGCCTGATCTTAGAATATGAATCATCTGAACAGAAAAATTAGTATGCAAGCAGAGGAACTGAATAACACTATAGATAAAATGGGTCTAATATACACAAATAAAATACACTATCCAAGAGCATAGAATATATATTCAAGTACACACAGAATATTGTTTAGGATAGAGCATTCATTAAACCACAAAACTAATCTCAACTGATTTGAGAACATTGAAATCATGTTCTTTTTCTGCCTGAATTAAAATTCAGCCACAGAAAGAAAATGAGAAAATTCATAAATATGTGGTGATTAACCAACAGACTTTCAAACAACCAATGGGTCAAGTAAGAAATCAATCAAATGGGATAACAAAGACATCTTGAGACAAATAAAAAATGAAAACACCACAAATCAAAACTTAAGGAATTTAGCAAAAAGCACTCTGTGAGGAAAACTTATAGTGAGAAATATTTATTATTAAAAAAAGAAAAAAAATCTAAAACTTCACCTCACGAAACTATACAAAGAAAATCTCAGTGAAGAGTTAGCAGAAAGAAGGAATTACAATAGAACAGAAACAAATTCGACCTAAACAATCAGAATGATCAGAAGTATGAATTGACTTTTTGAAGGATAAACAAAATTCACAAAACTTCAGTTAGATGAATTTTAGAAAGAAAAGAGATAGGGCTCAAATAAAATTCCAAAAGAAAGAGGAGATTTACAATGGATATCAAGGAAACTTAAAAAATCAAAAGCGACTGCTATGATCAATTGCATGTCACAAATTGGGTAACTTCAAAGCAGTGGATAAATAGCTAAAAACATGACTGAATCATGAAAATATAAAAAGTCTGAACAGAATAACGACAACAAGATCAAATTAGTAATAAAAAGCTTCTCAATAAGGAAAAGCCCAAGGCTTTCATTTGCTAAATTCCAGTAAACATTTAGGGAATAATTCATGCCAATCCTTTCATTTTTTTTCAAAAATTGAAGAAAAACATCTAAACTCATTTTACAAGGCCAGTATTACCCAGATTCTAAAGCAAGACAAAGATAGAAAAGGTACATTACAGTACACTATCCCTAATGAACATAGATACAAACTACTATCAAATCAATTAAACTGCACGTTAATATGATGACACACCACGAGCAAGTAAAATTTATTCTTAAGACATATAGTTCAATGTGTATAAATCAATACACATGATATACCTTATCAACAGATTGAATAAAAGTCTTACAATCATCTTAATAGATGCCAAGAAGCACAGGACAACCTCAACAAGTAAACTCATTCACCATCTCTACTACAGCCCCCAGGGAAGAAATGTAACTGTCTTCACATCCTGATTTTTAGCTTAGTGAGACCCGTATACTTCTAGTGATCTCCAAGGCTAGAAATACAGGTTGTGTATGCCTCATCTGAAATGCTTGAGTTAAAAACTCCTTCAGATCCTACACTGTTTTGGAATGGGAGATATTTCTATAAACTATTGAATGAATACCCTTGATCAAAAATCTGAATTTCAAAATTCATAACTTATTTTATCCAATTGGTGCACACAGAATTTCAGCTTCTGGATCATTTTAACTTTTGGGATCAGGGTACACAACCTGTAAGAATTTTAGAGTGCTTTATTTATTTTTATTTTTTAGGTATATGTAATTATAGACAACTTATTTATTTAATTAATTATTTTACCTTTTATTATTTTATTAATTATAATGAGAAATAGAAATGAGACAGTTTCAAAACAGATTAGTAGGACAGTTACAATAATTAATACAATGTATATTGTTGTCTTTGTAGTAGCTATTCAGAGTACACGTTGCAGACATGATATCTTTTCTAGGCAGTATTAGTACAAATCTCATTGTACTAAGAGAAAATAGCTGTATGTTTATCCTAACTATTTTGTACATACCTATATTTTTTTCACTGCAAAATGATCCTTCCTTTATATCCCCCTCTTCTGTTTTGTTTTGTCAGAGATGGGTGTTGCATTACCATCCAAATATTGCAGGTGCATGATTTCAGCAAAATAACTCAACACAGTCCAATATTCCATAATAGAAGCGGGTTATCAGCAGAACTGGCAATGTCAGAAGTTGTTGACTTGAGCCTTTTACAGCTCAATATATTAATATGGCTTTACTTTTTATACCTCATGGTTAGACTTTTCTGCTGGTTAATACCAAGACAGAGCAAGACCTACGTAACAAAAAAATGTATAACTTTTGCATCTGACAAGGTCCGTCAAATCCCTTCAGGATATACCCTGAAACCATGTACAGCAGTGTTTACAGTGCTTTAAGCTGCTGAGTATATGACAATTTGTGACAGTGGAGGAGCTAACCGATATATTATAATGAGAGGATAAATAAAACTTCTCTCATTATTTAGCTAACTACAGTATTAGGGATCATTAATAAGTGAGATGGGCCTATCTGTGTTAAGAAAGAAGATTAAATAATTACTCGTTTGTAGTTTTCCCTTTCTCCTCTAACAACTTTGATACCTACCTTCTAAATCTTCCAGCTCTGTAACGAGGAAAAAGGACAAAGACTACGGATTCGCAGTGCAATCTAGCAATCTTCCTGGATTCTTCAAATATCCTCTACAGCAGCATGGGTCCGGAACTACTATCTCAGGAACGTTCCTAGGTTCACAGTCAAAGACCTCTGGTCTACAGAGTCCTCTGTTTCAGATCATGCACTTGGCTGGATAAACCCGCTATCTGTTACCAACTCCTTCACACTCCTCCAAGCTCATTTTTCTGGGACCTGTGCCCCAACCCAGAAAGCAGAGGTCTCTGGTGAGATCATTTCAAAGTGACTCAGATCTAGTTTCCAAGGTGTGTGCTGCTGGGGGGCTGTAAGCCATCCCGGCCTTACTAACACTTGCCCTGTCTACATAGCTGCTTATCTCTCCCTTCTGGACATGCACACAAGCATATTTATGCTGGTTCTTGTGTTAGCACATCTCTGCTTATAATTGAGGATGCTGTCTCACTTTATACAAGATCTCAAGCCTCTGGCACAGGTCAGGTTCCCCACAGAGCTCTTTCATGCTCTACTGTAGAATTGGCATTAAGTGACTCTACAAATTTCTATAGGCTGTACTCAAAATGACCAAGGTAAAGACTGAAAAACTCTTCAGTTCCCTTCAGCTCCTCCCCATATTCTGTGCACATTAGGTTTAGGTAAGAGGGAAACAAAAGAAAAGGACTGTTCAAAAGAGTCAAAATACTCAAATTCTCTTGAAAGGCTGTTCCAATAATCATTGTATTCTCACATCCCTGTGTTAGTAAGGTAACTGCAGGACTACTCAGCTATGTTTAAATGAGTTAGTTGAAGTGATATCTAGTATTTGGAGTTAATATCTATTGTCCTCAGCTCTGGACCTGGGTCTAAACTGAAATACACACAATATTCTATTCCAGTGTTTGTTGTGCCAGGCAGGGTAAGCAACTATATAACATTTTAAGAAAGGCAACAGTGGTAGCAAAACACATTGGAAATGGTAATACAGCTTTCCTTATCCACAATCAGTACTTAGTATTATCCTTATTTTTCTCAGCTGCTAGAAACAAAATCTTAGTCATGCATGTTACTTACACAAGAACGTGCAAGCAAATCATGCATCCCTCTGTGTGATGAATGCCATCCCTCACTGGCCTGCATTCTCTCTTTACCATCATCTCTTAGCAGTGTCAGCAGATCACTCAGATCCTTCAGCGTGCTAAGCCCTCCTTGCCTCACCCTACAAGACTATTTGATATTTGTTCTTCCTCCCTTGTATTCTTTTGCACTTCTCTGTGTTCACATTTCCTCACTTCATAAGCCCAAGTGTCTCCCTTCCCAGATAGACTGCTACCTCATTCTCCCTCTAGCTCTCTCGCATGCCTTACTTTTTACTCAGATCACACACTTTCATGTAAACTTGTATTGTGTCTACTTAGTTATTTCTTCATGTTTGTTCTGCTTGGGGACACATAATCTCTCTTTTTTAAAAAATGTATGTACTTGGCACAAGGTCTCCTAGTAATCCTACTCCTTTCAAGTCTCCCTAGTGCTGGGGTTACAGGCATGTGCCACCACACCGACACTCAGTGGCCAACTCAATGCACTTGGGGGTGGTGCCCGCACAGCATGTGATGTGGTACTGGGACTCAAACCTCAGGCCCTGTGCTTGCCTAAGCAAGTGCTTGGTCCACTGAGCTATCTCGCTGGCCCAATTTCTCTGCTTTGATCATGACATTTTTCCCTGTTATAGTAGTTCCTGCAATAAAACAAGTTCTCACTATATATTTATTTTATAATGACTAATGAGTGGTTTAAATCAGTAGTTTAATTTCAGGCTGCTACAGGTGAAATTTCATAATGTATGCTGCATCAATTATACATACTTTAAATTTTGGCCTGGTTAATACATGTTTTAAACAATATGAAACAGAAAAATACCCTATTAAATGTATGGTAAACATGATATTTAATATCTAAGTCCAAAAATATTTAAAAAACAATCTGAGAGAAAAGAGAAAAATCTAAAGAAAATTATTAGACATTGATTTTTTTCCATATGAAAAAATCAGAAGCCAGAAAAGCATGAAGAATCTCTAAAGTGAGGAGAGAAACTGTCAGCTCTGAACTGTGTGTCTAGCAGGCTATCTGTCAAGAGGCAGAGCAAAAGGATACCATAGATAAACAAAAGCTGGAAAGGGTCACTAAGGAAACTTTTTAAAAATGTACTAGAAGGAAAATAAAATTCCAGAATCAAAGTTGAAAATACAAAGAAAAAACAACTACAATGAAGATAACAATATGCAATGTATTAATTATTGTAAAAAATAAAATAAAATAAAATAAAAAATACAAAGAAAAAAGTGGGAAAAGAAGTAGCAAATTTAAGCGCAATTATTTGGATGATGCAATAACAAAGACAAATGTCTTGTTATTGGAATTGTTTTACAAAATAAAGCCAAAGGACTACCTGTCTAAGGCAGGGTCGGACTACTACCTTTAAGTGTCTTGGATTGCTAACAGAGAACAAAAGCATCAAGATAAAGCCTTAGCTTTATAAATAATCAGATTAAATTCTATTTATTTATTTGTTTGTTTTGTGCATTTCAGGGAAGGCTCTACAGGGTGTTCAGGGTCTAACTACTAAGTCAGACTCATAGTGATCTGCTTGTTTATAGCCTCCCAAGAGCTAGGATTACAGGCGTGTGCCACCGTGCCCAGTCTCAGTTGCCCTGTCAGTGCTGGGGGGGGGTGGAGAGGAAGCTGGCATTGCAGGCCCTGGGACCAAACTCTGGCCCTTGCACCTGCTAGCAGGTGCTTTAATCCGCTGAGCTATTTGGCAGCCTTTAGATTACATTTTATTTTATTTTTTATTTTTTATTTTTTATTTTTTTTTTTGTCTTTTTGAGACAGGGTCTCGCTATGCAGTTCAGGCTGGCCTTGAGCTCACTTTTGTAGCACAGGCTGGTCTCGAACTCGCGCCGATCCTCCTGCCTCAGCCTCCCGAGTGCTGGGATTACAGGCATGCGCCACCACGCCCGGCTAGATTACATTTTAAAAAGTAATTGCTAAAATGACAGAAATTAGGTGTCGTTTTTCCAAAGCAACTAAAGGTAACACAGAATGAGAAAAAAATCAGCTAAAAATAAGTTAAAGGTTAAAGAAAGGACAAATAAAAAAAATGTAAATCTAGTAATAGAAATACATTTGTGTATGTGACAAGTCATGAAAAATTCAAGTCCACTAATCTCAACTATAAAGCAGACATTGTCAAAAACAAATCCAGTCAATCTAATCATGTCCTTTTTTGTTTTTGCTTTTGTTTTTTGTCTTTCGGGGACAGAGTCTCACTATGCAGTTCATGGAGAGACTTAGTATATAGTAAAGGAAAACTTTGAAATTAAAGAGATGATAAATGGTAAACTCAATGAACGCTAAGAGAACAATAAAGAGACTGACTTGGTTCTGTTATTATTATACAAATACCAATAACCAAAAATGTACTTAAAAAATAAAAGATTTTAAATGATGCAACAATCTTAAAATTTCTATATATAGTAGCAGAGTTTCAAAGTATGTAAGTAAAATCAAAATAGTTTTATGCAGATAAGCAAAACTGTGTGTTGCTTGGAAACTTTAAATTTTCAAGAAGCCATGACAGAATCCTGTAAAGATCATGAGATAAAATATGAAGTATGTAAATAAAATAATTAATAAGTGTGTGCTAATTAATATATGTACAACTTTACATACAAGAATATCTGGGTAGAAATTCTGCTTAAATATAAAAAAAAAATCAAATTGTAGAACATTAGGCAACAGAACAGGTTCACAAACTTCCAAGAATTGGTATGACAGAGAAAAATTCTATGTCTCTCTTTTATTTAAGTGAGTAAGAAAACCCATCAATATATTTGCAATTTCAAAAATATACTTTTCATAGACAGTGCAGAAAACGGCATTATACATGATGTATTATTAAATCAAACTTTAAATCTCTCTGTATAAAAATGTATAACATGTAATTCAAATAAAGAAACATTTACAGCCATAATGTATACACCAAAAATTACTAGAGCTTCAAATAATGAGCTGATAAAGGCCTCTCTGTATTGAGGTTCCCGTTTTAGTTAGACCCATTATGTGGGTAAGCTTTCAAAGGCTGTGGCACTCAGTCTTTCAGCAACTTGTGTGACTCCCTCTTTGCGATTCTTCGTCCTCCACTAGAACCACTGAAGTCTGACCTGCTCCTCATATTTTGATTCTACACTCTTAATATAACAGTAAAGTTTCTGTCTCCAAAGGAGCAGACAGTTCCATACCCACTAACTCTTTTCATTGTCTTCTGACAGGTTTTCCTACTTCACCTCAGCCAGTGAGTCCCAACACCCCATCTTCCCTAGAGTTCACACTCCCTAGTCAGTAGGGTCTACAGCTCCTTCCAGCTAGAAGCTATAGAAGGCAGCACCCTACAATGAATGACAGGTATATGTGTCTCTCAGGAGGACATGAAAAATGAGATTGGAGCAGCAAAGCTGGCTGAGAAATTGGTATGATATGTTAATCACAAAATTCAAGGACACATGCACAGAATAGTTCCTGAAGCCCTGCATGTGGACTTCGTAAGATAGCTCGAGCAGGCTTCCCATGGGAAGACCTAGACCTGACATGACAGGAGTGGCTGAATATAGAAGGATGTCTACATTGGGGACTTGCCAGTGTTTACTCTTGCACGGTGGTCCAACCTCAAGCTATAGGATCTACTTATTTTCCTGCTTTAACTGGGCCCAAATTTGTTCTGCAGAGCCCATTTCTTTTCCTGCCTTTAACAAAACTTCGTTAGTGTTAAAAGAGCTAAATTATTAAAGTAACTACATACAAAGCTCTCTTCTCAATTTTAAAGAATTATTTTATTTTATTTTTTTTCTTGTTTCAGAACTTTTGTTTGTTTATTTATTTTTATGGCCAGCTCAGCCTGCCCTAAGGGCAGGGCTGGCGCAGCATGTGGTGCCGGGGATTGAACCGTGGTCCCTGCAGCCGCCCAAGCTTTCCTAAGCAGGCGCTTTAGACCACTGAGCAATCCTGCCAGGCCCTCTTCTCAATTTTAAAAAGGAATTATAAACACTTTTTAAAGATCAAAAAATAAAAATCATACCAAGACCAAAAGTATTTTTCTGTGATGATTACATGTTTCTGACAGAAGTCCACAAGAAGAGAAACAAACAATATAATAATGAGACTAATCTATCACTAAAGCTTCTGCAAACAGTGAGGTATCAGGAAGACACTACAAGCAAACTGATTTAAGTAACTCCGAAAACTGAGCTCCAGTGTTCAGATATCTAGAACAAATAATTTTCCTAACAATGCAAAGGGAAATTGGAATTATAGTAGTTTTATACTTATGAAAGAAGTTGAATTTGCAGTTTGAAATTTTGCCATGCAACAATGCTCTATGGAGTAGATTTGATCAAACAATGAAAGAATAGATTTCTCAATATTACCTAAATTATTATTCTATTGTACAGAAAAACTAGATAATCCCAAAATCATTTTAAGAAACCTCGAAGAATGATTAAATTTAGTAGTGAAAATATATGCAAAATCTTAACCAAAACATTAACAAATCAAGTGCATAATTGTACAAAAATGATGATGAGCTATTATTATTATGGTAAGTTTATCTCAAGAATATAAAATCTTTAATCTTAAAACATTTACCCATATAGGCTATCATATGAATTGGAACATTATGGAATTTCCTATAAGAAATAAGAATATGCTCAGTAGCATTTAATAAATGTAGGGTTTAATGGGCAAGCAGGCAGTTTAGAAGAAAACTTTTATTTTGCTTTAAGCAATGTACCAGAGATTTTTTTTTCAATTTTTTTTATTGTTTAAATTTAACAATGGTTATATTACATATTTTCATCATCACATCAGTTTAGATTAATACATATAGGTATATAAGATTGATCAAACAATTAAACATTAACCTTTCTAAATCCACATTACTTTTTTTTTTTTTCTTTCCCCCTTCTTTTCTTTGAAAGTTGACATATTGCATATTGTCCTCACAATCATTCTATAGAGTGCAGTGTGTGGGCATGACCCACCTCCCTATTGATGTTGCATAGAAAAAAGAAAGAAAGAAAGAAAAAAGAAAAGAATATACTTCTCTTTGGACTGAGGAAGCAGATACATACACAGTCAAAGGTTTTGCAATTGCAGTGTGCCACCAGTGAAGCTTGTGATGTTG
>PVJA010015735.1:10393-35588 GCA_004027025.1 Myocastor coypus | reverse complement strand
CAGGTAGTCATTTGCCGTTTCCAGCTGCTTAGTGACATTGTGGGCTCCAGGTCAAGTAGCTCTTGAGCTTGTTTACTTCACAGAGCCTTGCAGAGCCTGGCTGTGCTCCTCACAAAACCAGTGGCTGGTTTTGTGCCACTGCTGCCCTGTTAGGGCAATAGCAAAGGCAATAGCAATAGCAATAGTATCAAAGGGATAAGGACAGGTTCCAGGACCAAAAAAAAGTATAATTCCATCCACTGATTTAATGCTTCCTGTGAATCAGGGGAAAGTGGCGTGTGAGTGTCCTGTGGCTGCTTTCACTGATTACCCCAAATTAGGGGCCTCAGTGACAGGAACATGAGCACTCTGCTTAGGGCGGAAGCCAGCACTGTTCTCCTTGAGCGGGTCTCATCAACACCCCCCCCCCCATGGGGTATGTGGCAGACTTTGGAGGTTCTAGGGGAGAAACTATGTGTTTCCTCGTCTTTCTGAGATGTCACTCACAGTGAGTCCAAGAACAGTAGGCTGAGTCTCTGGCCCCCACCACTTGCCATCTCTCTTTTTTTTTGGTACTGGAGATGGAACTCAGGACCTTTGTTCTTGCCAGACAGGCGCTTATGCCATTGAACTACCCAGCCTGTTTTTTTTTTTTTTTTTTACTGTGGCTGGCTCAGCCTGCCCTGGGGTGGGGCTGGTGCAATATGTGGTGCCAAGAGTAGAATTGCGGTCCTTGCTGTTGCCTAAGCTTTCCTAAACAAGTGCTTTAGACTACTGAACCATCTTGCCAGCCCCTGTTTTGTTATTTATTTGTGTGTTTATTTTTAGTTTTCGCTATGAGCTTACAAGCTGCAGTATACACATGGTATAGCCCACATATGATTTTGTGCATTATGAATGTTTTATATAGTCTGTGGGACCTTTTTTTTTAACCTTTTTTAAAAAATTATTTGGAAAAAAAATTATTTGGTACAGGGTCTCACTGTGCAGCTCAGACTTGTAGTGATCCTCTTGTTTTTAACCTCCCTAGCTCTGAGATTACAAGCACGTGCCACCACGCCTGGTCTCAGCCCCAGGTGTGGGGCTGGCATAGCATGTGGTACTGGGGATCAAACCCCTGTCCCTATGCTTACCTAAGCAGGCAGTCTGCTGAGCTATCTCACTGTCCTATAGAACCATTTTTACCATGATAGATTCATCATTTTTGCCTCTTTATAGAGTGAGTACAATGATTTTTTTTTTTTTAATCATGGCCAGCTCAGCCTGCCCTGGAGGTGGGGCTGGTGCAGCATATGGTGCCAGAGATCAAACCACAGTCTCTGTGGTTGCCTAAGCTTGCCTATGCAAGTGCTTTAGACCACTGAGACAGCTCACTGGCCCTAAACTGTATGATTCTTCTGCAATTTATTAGATCAAAATTAAAAAATCAAAGCCAAGTAGGGCCAGTGAGATACCTCAGTGTACTAAAGCGCCTGCTTAGGCAAGCACAGAGGCTATCGTTCAATCCCCACCACCACATGCTACACTGACCCTGCCCCCAGTGCACTGAGCAGCCAACTAGACCTGGCATGGTGGCACACACCTGTAATCAGCACTGTGGAGGCTGGAAATGGGAGAATCACTACCAGCTGGAGCTGCATAGTGAGAGCCTGTACCAAATACATATACGTATACATATGTATGTATGTGTATATGTATATATATATATATATATAGAGAGAGAGAGAGAGAGACTGTGTGTGTGTGTGTGCACATGTCTGCACACACACGCACGAGCACATGTGCAAACCGGGTCAGTGGTACACATCTGTAGTTCCAGCTATTTGGTAGTCTGACTCAGGAGGACCCCTCAAGCCTAGGAGTCAGGGCTAGCCTGAACACATAATAAGAACCCATGTCAGGGGAAAAAAAGCCACACATCACTTTGTAATTCTAGTTCCCAATTAAAACCGTAGGTTTTTTTCTTCTTCTTGGTGCTGGGGATTGCAAACAAGGCCTTGCTTGTGCTAGTGAGCCATCTGCTGCTGAGCAACAGCCCTTGCCCCAGTTGTTGTTTTTATTTTTCTTTTTAACCACAGCTTTTAGTGGACTCACTCATGCCCTGCAAAGGCAGAGTTATTTAATGTCATATATTGTGATTTTCAAGATCACCTCCCAGCTCCGGAATTTCACATCCAAGGGAGTGCAAGTTTTGATGGCTCCCGGTAGAGGCAGCTGAAGGACTTTCTGTGAAGGCTCTAATTGCACAATCACAGAACCAGAGTGGCCTGTCTTACTCTCTGTACCATGGTGACGCTGGTTCTCTTGCAGCAGATGTCCTTGTGCACCACAGAGACCAAGAGCTCTCGCTTCATTCTCCCAGTGTCCCCTGCCCTGATCCCATCCCCCCTCCATGGCATGGCTGGGGCTGACCTTGCTCCCTGGGCACTGTGCTGGACACAAAACAACTGCAGCACAGCTGGGGAAGCTGCCACCTCTAGAGCAAAAGCTAAGACACAAAAAACTGAGGAAATGTGTTCAGTAAGAGAGAAATTGGTGGAGCCAGGTTGAAGCCAGGTATGGTTCACAGCAGGCAATTCAAAAGGACACACAGGGGTGGAAATGCTGCTGATTCCAGGATGCCATTGGGCGTTGTTCCCATCTCGGCCAGCTGCGGACATTAGTGTGCAACGCTGCTCACTTCGGTGTCTGCAGACTCTGAGAAAGGAGTTTCACAACCCTTACTGGCATCTGGCATCACAGCAGCTCTGGAGCCTTTTGCTTTTTTTTTTTTTTTTTGAGACTGGGTCTCGCTGTGCAGTTCAGGCTGGCCTTGAGCTCACTTTTGTAGCCCAGGCTGGTCTCAAACTCACATCGATCCTCCTGCCTCAGCTTCCCGAGTGCTAGGATTACAGGCGTGTAATTTTAATTTTTTAAACATCATTTATTTATTTGTTATGGCTGGCTCAGCCCACCCTGGGGGTAGGGCTGTCACAGCATGTGGTGCTGGAGATTGAGCCGCCATCCCTGCAGTTACCTGAACTTTTCTAGGCAGGTGCTTTGGACCACTGAACCATCTTGCCAGCCCATGGACTCCTTTATTTCTTCTGTGGTTTAGCTTGGGACCTAGTCCATGTGCCCTTGGAACCTGTGTTCTGTCTGCTCCAGAGGCTGTCTCTGGGGGTCCAAGTCAGCATGAGCCACTACTGGGCCAGCTGTGTGCAGCTAGAGTGGATGTGTGCAGGGACCAGGCCACAGTCCATGGGGCAGGGTGTCTTTCTGCCTCTTGTCCTGTCCTCTCTTGTTTTTCTTTTCTGTTTTTTTTTTTTAAACAATTCTTTTTTTTAATTTTTATTTATTTATTTTTTTTTTCTTGTTTCAGAACCTTTGTTTATTCACTCATTTTTATGGCCAGCTCAGCCCACCCCAAGGGCAGGTCTGGCACAGCATGTGGTGCCGGGGATCCAACTGCGGTCCCTGAAGCCGCCTAAGCTTTCCCAAGCAGGCGCTTTAGACCACTGAGCCATCCCGCCGGGCCCCTTTCTTTTCTGTTTTGACACAGGCTGTCACTGTGTGTAGCCTTGGCTAGCAAAAAAATACCTTTTGAACTCACCATGTAGCCAGGATAGCCTTGAGCTCACAGCAGTCCTGCTGCCTCAGCCTCCTGTGCGCTGGCACCGTGGACTGTAGTTTGGGTGCTCTCAACCTGTGGTCCTCAGTTGTCCCCTGTCTTGGCAATGCTTGTGGGGATACATCTGGGCCAGCTCTCCCCTGCCCTGTGCGCCCCTTCCTGGGGCTTTGAGCTGCTCCCCGTCCTTGGGGCCTGCTCAGGGTCCACACTGCCGCTTCTTCACCTCCCTCTCTCCCCCTTGGTGCTGTCAGTGCAGCAGCTGCTGGACGATGGTGTGGACCCCTGCGCAGCAGATGACAAGGGCCGCACCGCTCTCCACTTTGCCTCTTGCAATGGCAATGACCAGATCGGTGAGTCCTGGGAGGTGCAGAGGTCGGGGGTTCCCAGGGGCTGCATCTCAGGGGGACTAGGCACTGAGGTTCCCTCCCTGCCCTTGGCCTGAGGAGTAGGCCTGCCAAGCGGAGAAGGGCTGAGCCTGCAGAGAGGGTGTGAGGGACCCCTGAGGCCAAGGTGGCAGTGAGATGTCCCCATGGGAGGGCCGGGTGTAGACCTCAAGACCCTTGGGCAGTGCCAGCGCAGTGCCAAGGCAGTGCAGGGCAGCAGACTGCTGTATTGTGGAGTAATTAGCCAGGCGTGGTGGTACATGCTTGTAATCTCAGCACTCAGGAGGCTGAGGCAGGATTGCTGGGAGTTCAAGGCCAGCCTGGACTGCATAGCATAGCCCAGTCTCAAAAAAAATTTTTTTAAATTGTGATTTAACTTCAGACAGTGAACCATGTGTGCCTGCATTCCTGAGCCACCCCGGGCCCAAACGGACACTCCTTCCCGATCCCAGCAGCCCCCGCTGCCCTCCCAGGCTGTCTCCATCCAGACGTTGCTCACCATGGCCCAGGGTACTTGCTTCTGGGTTTCATAGTCTATGCTCCTTTGTGCATGCTCTTTAGTTCTGTTGCTGTTCAGTCCTGGGGATTGGACTGGGCCTCAGCCTCAGGCATGCTAGGCAAGCACTCTACCCCTGAGCTACGCCCCAGGGTCTCACCTAGTACCTCAGGCTGTCCTTGAACTTGCTGTTTGGCCTCCTGAGCAGCTGTGATCACAGGTATGTGCTACTCTTCTAATCAAAATTATAGCATACTTCCCACGAGTGTGCTGTGGGGTCTGTAGTCCGTCCACTTAGAGTGGTGTCTTGCAGCAATATCCCCCACATTTGTCCCTCCTGTTTTTGTTTTTCTATTTGTTTTTAGTTTTCTTTTGAGACCAGGTCTCACTAGGTAGTACACCCAGCCCTGCTCACTGTGTAGCCTGGGCTAGTCTTAACTTGCAGGGACCCTTCTGCCTCAGCCTCCTGAGTTCTGGGACTACAGGCATGTGTCACCATTCCTGGTTTATCCATCCTCCTTCTAAGGGGTACTGTGTTACTCCCTGGCTTGGGACTTTTGATTTTTGTGTCCATTTTCCTAAACATGCTGTCTTACCGAGTTATAGGAATTCCTTTTCTTTTCTTTTTTTTTTTTTTTTTTTTTTTTTTTTTTTTTTTTTTTTTTTTTTTTTTTTTTTTTTTTGTATTTTAAGAAAGGGTCTACAGGGTGTTCAGGGGTCTCACTAGTAGATTGCATTTTTAGTGATCTGCCTGTTTACATCTTCCCAAGAGCTGGGATTACAGGTGTGGGCCACCACACCCAGTCTCAATTGTCTCAGAGTCCTAGGGGCGGGATCAGCTAGCAGGGCTAGGGATGGAACCCCGTCCTTTGCACCTGCTTGCAGGTTCTTTAATCCAGTGAACTATTTGGCAGACCCTATTTTTTCTTTTTTATTTTTTTTATTTATTTTTTTCTTGTTTCAGAACCTTTGTTAGTTTGTTCACTCATTTTTATGGCCGGCTCAGCCCGCCCCAAGGGCAGGGCTGGCGCAGCATGTGGTGCCGGGGATCAAACCGCGGTCCCTGAAGCTGCCCAAGCTTTCCCAAGAAGGTGCTTTAGACCGCTGAGCCATCCTGCCGGGCCCTATTTTTCCTATTTTTAAAGATTTTTAAAAATCTTTATTTGAGTCTCACTACACAGCTCAGACTTGTAGTGATCTTTCTGTCCCAGCCTTCCCAGCACTGGAATTATAGGTGTGCGCCACCATGCTGGGTTTTGGTGGCTGGCTCAACATAGGGTCAGCACGGATGAGGTACCAGGAATTTAACCCGGGTCCTTACACTTGCCAGGCAGATGATTAGACCGCCCATCTCCCAGGCCCCAGAGATTCCTTCTTTTGAGAGTCTCACCGTGTAGTCATGCTGGCCCTGAATTCATTGTATCACCCAGGTTGGCTCCATACTGGCAATCCTCCTATCCTAAGTGCCGGATTACAGCTATGTGCATGCCAGGCATGATGGCACATACCTGTAATCCCAGATCTTGGAAGGAGCACTGAAAGTTCAAGGCAGTCCGGACTTCACAGTATAGCCCTATCTCCAAACAAACAAACAATAAAATCCATACAGGTGTGTGCCCCTATTGCTGGCTGTAAGAATTGTTTATCATTTGGGACACAAAACATTTACTGATTTTATCTGACTTGCCCTTTTGGCTTTCCTTTGCGCTCTGTGAGTGGTACCTTTTAAGAAACATTAATTCTTTTTTTTTTTTTTTTTTGTCTTTTTGAGACAGGGTCTTGCTATGCAGTTGAGGCTGGCCTTGAGCTCACTTTTGTAGCCCAGGCTGGTCTCGAACTCGCACCAATCCTCCTGCCTCAGCCTCCCAAGTGCTGGGATTACAGGCGTGAGCCACCACGCCCGGCATAATTCTTAATTTTAATGAATTTATGAATCTTTTCCTGTGCATGATTGGTGTTTCTGTGCCTATGTATGAAGTCTCCGCCTGTCCCACAGTTGTAAAGATACTCTCCTGCCTTTTCTAGAAGTCTGACTCTTTGAGCTTTCACATGTAGGTCTATGATGATTCCACAATTAGCGGTATGGATGATGGGAGGCTCAGCCTCCCCATACAGTGTCCTGGAGCCAGGCTGACTGACCTGTGCATCCAGGTGGGTGATTGGCAAACCAGGGCAGCACCACAGCCCGCCCCATGTGCCCTGGCGGTGCTCAAGGAGGAGGAGAGTTTCACGGAGCTCACTCAGCATCGGCTGCTGTCCTCATTCACACGGTGGCACTTGGCTGCAGGAAGAGCAGGAGGTGCCCTGGAAGCCTTCGCTAGCAGTTTCCTTAATCCTCAGGACCCCAGCCACTGGGGTTGTGGTGATGCGCACCTGTGATACCAACTGCTTGAGGGCTGAGGCAGGAGGATCTAAAATTTGAGGCCTGGTGCTGGGGAGATAGCTCCATGGCACAAGTGCCTGTCTGGCAAGTGCAAGGTTGTGAGCTAGAACCTGAGTTCTGCAAAAAAACAAACAAACAAATAATCAAATTTGAGGCCAGCCTAGAAAATTTAGTGAAATATTGTCTCAAAATAGTACATTGTTGGGCCCAGGGATTTAGCTCAGTGGTACAGTGCCTGCCTGGCAAGTGTGAGGTCCTGAGTTTGGTCCCTGGTACCAAAAAGATTATAGTAATACTTTTTTTTTTTTGTCTTTTCGAGACAGGGTCTCATTATGCAGTTCAGGCTGCCTTGTGCTGAATTTGTAGCCCAGGCTAGTCTCAAACTTGCAGTGATCCTCCTGCCTCAGCCTTCAAGTGCTGGGATTACAGGCGTGCATCACCATGCCTGGCTTAGTAACACATTTTGAAGAGGGCGAACATGTTGCTTAGTGATAGAGTGCCTCAGGGTTCAATCCTTAGTACCACCAAAAGGAAGAGAAAGAAAGAGGAAAAGAGAGAAAGAAGGAAAGGAACCTTGGTTGCTGTAACACTAACATGGGCCAAGAGAGCCTCCTGGAACCCTCAGCTCTGGCCTCCGGGTCCCCTGCATGCGCTCTGTGGAGTGACGTGTGTGCGAGGGATGAATCAGCACAAGCAGAGGCATCCTGGTACTCGGCATCAGCACCCTGAGCCCCCCAGCTCGACAACCTGTGGGTCTGCGCTCAGGCGGTATCTGACGGTGCCTCCTGGGCTTTTTTCTTTCCAGTGCAGCTGCTTCTGGACCATGGGGCCGACCCCAATCAGCGCGATGGGCTGGGAAACACGCCACTGCACCTGGGTGAGTTCTGGAGGCTACTGGGACTCTGTGGCATCAGCAGGCACAGCAGATGTGGCTTGGGGTCCTGCAGCCTGGGCCGTGCTCCAGTGCCTGTGTCCCACAGACACCCAGTACCCAGCAGCTGGCCACGCCCTTGGCACTGAGATTTCACAACCAGATGGGCGTGTCTGTGAGGCTTTTGGCCGTTCCAGCCTTGCTGCCGGCTGACCCTGTGGCTGATAGTGAGGTACACTCCATCTTCAGGCCTCAGTCTCCCCAGCTGTAAAGGGGACTGACTGCTGCATTCTCCCAGCTGCTGCCTGGTGACAGTAACCCTTTCTTGGGAGGCATCTGTTGGCCACAGCACCCTGGGGCACACAGCTCTGCTCCTCCTCCTGCTGGGCTTGGATTTTAAGTCCCTGTTCTTCCTCCTCAGCGGCCTGCACCAATCATGTCCCTGTCATCACCACACTGCTTCGAGGAGGTATGAGGCCCCCACCCTCCCACCTTCCCTGCCCTCTCCCTCATCTGCAGCGTGCTCACCTGCCCATTCTTATAGGGGCCCGTGTGGACGCCCTGGACCGAGCAGGCCGTACGCCCCTGCACCTGGCCAAGTCTAAGCTGAATATCCTGCAGGAGGGTCACTCCCAGTGCCTGGAAGCCGTACGGCTGGAGGTGAAGCAGGTAAGCTAAGCGCCAGCTGGCGCAAGGCAGAGGCCAGGCTTGCCACATCCACGCTGCCCTGTGCCCACAGCCTCCCTGTGCATCCCACTGGCCTGGGCAGCTTAGCATCCCTCTCCTTGCAGATTATCCACATGCTGCGGGAGTACCTGGAGCGCCTGGGGCGGCACGAGCAGCGTGAGCGGCTGGATGACCTCTGTACCCGTCTTCAGATGACCAGCACCAAAGAGCAGGTGAGCTGCAGGCCAGCCAGCCCCCAGCCGTGGCCAAGTGCGCCACTAGAGAGTCTCCGTCATTCTCTGCAGCTGCAGTGGCCCTGCCCCCTGGTGTCCACTGTCCCATAATCA
The DNA here is from genome assembly GCA_004027025.1 of Myocastor coypus. Classification (NCBI taxonomy): domain Eukaryota; kingdom Metazoa; phylum Chordata; class Mammalia; order Rodentia; family Myocastoridae; genus Myocastor; species Myocastor coypus. The sequence continues at coordinate 26,853 of PVJA010015735.1, read as the reverse complement.
GATGCAGGCTGCGGTGTTCTCTGGGAATGGGGACAATGCCTGTATCCCTTGCCTGTGGAGAGGGTGACACAAGGGCCTGGGTGCCCTGACATTGGGAACAGAGTCCGGCTTTCATCCCACAGGTGGATGAAGTGACTGACCTGTTGGCCAGCTTCACCTCGCTCAGCTTGCAGATGCAGAACATGGAGAAGAGGTAGCCAGAAGCCTCCCTGCCTTCCTGCCTGGCCAGCGCCCCACCCTGCGTTCCTTGGCACAAAGGAAAAGCCCAGTGTTTGGGACTTTGGGAGACATTTCCTTGACTTCTGGGGAGCAGAGATGTATTCTCCATGACCATGGAGTCGCTTCCAGACACTGTCTGTCATTTCTGTGGGCCCAGAGGGATACAGATGGCCTCTGCAGCTACACCCCAGCTGTGGCCCACAGGTTCCACTTGTACATGGCCTCCCTCACAGGTCCCACGCCTTCTCTGGCTTCCTCCTGGCTGTGAGCTGGTTGCAGTGGGCTGGCTTAGGATGGGTACCCTCAGCCTGGGGCAGCACAGGCCTCTCTCCTGGCCAGCACCTCTCACCAATGTGTAAATTTAGGCCCATCATGATGACACTCCGTTGAGTTTCCCTGGTTAGAAAGAGAGGTGTGGGGACACTTGAACCTTACCAGGGTTAGGAAGGACCCTATGGAGGCTGAGGCAGGAAGTCCTTGTCCTTTCCTCCCAGCCGCAGGAGCACCAGGAGGCGGGGCCTTTTGTGGCTTTCCCTGTCACAGGCTGATAGCCAGTCCTTGTCCCAGGACCCTGTGACCTTGGCTCATCTGACAGAAGCTCATGGATGGAACAGGATTCTGGGGCAGATGATCCCAAGTTACCTAGATGAACTGGATGTCATCACAGGGATTTTGGTTAGAGAGAAGATGAGGGTGAGAGGAAGTGTGAGGTCCTGGTGGAAGCGGGGCACTGGCAGGGAAGGCGCAGGATGCCAAGGAGGTCCAGGGCAGCTGCCTTCCACGTGCCAGGGCCAAGGAGAGAGCCTCTCTGGACTTCAGGAGGCACAGACACTGACAACTACGCAGACTTGCGCTCACTGAGACCAATTCAGCTCTAAGCTTCCAGAACTTGTCCAAATAAATCTATTGTGACAGTCACTTTGTGATTTGCTTCAGCAGTAGCAGGAAACTGACAAAAGCAGTGACAACTCAAGGTTGCCACAGAAGAGACTAGTCCTGTGGGCTGCCCTGGCACAGGCCCACACACAGAAGCACACCCCTTGGCAGGGCTGTGTCTCGCCTGCCCCTCCTAGGGCACTGTGACTTTTTTTTTGTTTTTTTTTGTCTTTTTGAGACAGGGTCTCACTATGCAGTTCAGGCTGGCCTTGAGCTCACTTTTGTAGCCCAGGCTGGTCTCGAACTTGCACTGATCCCCCTGCCTCAGCCTCCCAAGTGCTGGGATTACAGGCGTGCGCCACCACGCCCCACAGGGCACTGTGACCTTAGAGGCTCATTCAGTGTTCTTTGTGTAGCCCTGCCTATTTTCCTCTCTCTAGTTGGGAATCCCTGGCTTGTTCCAGAGGAGAGCTTGTCCAGGTATAAGATACCAGCCCCTGGGGCCCAGCAGGATGGCTCAGCGGTCTAAAGTGCCTGCTTAGGAAAGCTTAGGTGTCTGCAGGGACCGTGTTTCGATCCCCAGCACCACATGCTGCGCTAGCCCTGCCTCAGGGCAGGCTGAGCTGGCCATAAAAATAAATAAAAGTTCTGAAACAAGAAAAAAATAAAAATAAAATAAACAAAACAAACAAAAAAAACTACAAAAAAAAAAAAAAGATACCAGCCCTGGGGCCAGGTGGGATGCCTCAGTGGTCTAAAGCACCAGCTTGGGAAAGCTTGGGTGGCTTCAGGGAACGTGGTTCGATCCCAGGCCAGCCCTGCCCTCGGGGTGGGCTGAGCCGGCCATAAAAATGAGTGAATAAACAAACAAAGGTTCTGAAACAAGAAAATAAATAAATAATTCTTTTAAAAAAAAGATACCAGCCCAAGGGCTGGGGTTGTAGCTCAACAGCACAGCACCTGCCTGGCAAGCATGAGGTCCTGAGTTCAATTCTCAGGACAAAGGCAACACAAAAAAAGATGCTGGATACAGTGGTACATGCTTGTGATCCCTACGTGAAGGAGGCTGAGGCAGGGAGAGCACTGCGAGTTTGAGGCCATCCTGTGCTGCCTAGTGTGTTCAAGTCCAGCCTGAACTACATAGTGAGAACCTGTGTTAAGAAAACATATGGACACAGCCTGGGGCTGGCCCCAGAACCCTACAAAGAGGAAGCTCAGAGCTAGGGCTTGTAAGACACTTCCAGAATGGGGACCAGGGATGCCCTGAAGTGGGGAGTTAGGGGCCGCAGTGCATCGGGAACAGCTTTCTCTCCTCCCTCTCTGGCCAGGTAACTCAGCACCTTCCAGCTGCTACTGATCACGCAGGGCCAAGGATCCTCTTGAGCTTGTCCTCTTCTAGGGCCTCTGTAGGGCTAAGGGGCAAGGGCCAGAGGGAGAGGGCTGCAGCTCCTCTGGGCATGTTACTCTGTCCTTGTGCAGGTCACAGAAGTTCAGTCAGTGGCCTGTTGGAGGGGTTTGGACTCCCACAGGTGATGCAAGGTTTTCTGGCCCTGTGATCTACTGTGCTAGGGTGAAACTCAATGGCTGGAGCATGCACCCTTGTCCCCAACCAGTTTCTTTTTTTTTTTTTTTTTGGCAGGACTGAGGTTCAAACTTGCAAATTGCACTTGCCAGGCAAGCACTTATGCCTCAGAGCTATCTCCCCAGTCCCCTGCCACCACCAGCTTTGCCTGACACCTTAGTCCTGGGTCACCATCTCCACCCCTGGGCATTGGTTCTGAGTGTGCTTCTGGATGAGGCAGTGTCTGTTAGCAGCTCCCTGCCTGGCCATGCAGATGCAGACAGAGGGTTCAAAGTGGCTCATAGGTCAACCATCAAGTGTGTGCTAGCCCGCCGGGCAGCTAGCCAGTCTGACTTGCCCCATTTCCAGCTAAGAGATTTCCTGAAACCCCAAATCTGTCTGAAGAACCAGTCAGATAAAATTGGCCCAGACACCAGAATGAGTCAGGAAACACCCAAGCGGGCCCTGGTCACTGGCTGGGGCAGGGCCGGAGAGAGCTCAGTGGAGGGAGGTTCCTCTTGGGTTGGCTCTGTTGCCAGTGCTTCAGGAGCTACTGCTACTGTGGCAGACTGGGCAGAGGCAGGAGCAAGAACATTTATCCAGATGAAGTGGGCTGTAGTTTGTTTGGGTTTTGGAACCTGGGGCCTCTGCTTGGAGCTATAGCCCCCAGGACTTTCCATGTCACTAAATTGCCCAGGCTAGGCTCAATCTTGTGACCCTTCTGCCTCAGCCTCTCAGAGTACTGGAGTCACAGGTATGAAAATCCTGTGGTCACTTTTTATTCTGAGCACAGGCTTGACTGAGAGCCCAGCTGGGCAGTGTCCTGGGTCCCTGTGCTGCTCCTGCTGGTAGGGCTGGGTGAGGAAGCAAGTTGGCAGCAGCAGGGGCTGTGGCCAGAGCCATACACAGAGCTCAGCTCTGTCCACTGCTTCCTAATAGGGCCAGGGTGTTCACTGAGTACCTACTATGTGCCTGCAGACCTCTACTTTGGTGTTTGCAATAAAATGTCAAGTTGCTACTTGTTTGCATCCTCTATTTTATAGATATGTAGGGAACTGAGCTCAGAAAGAAAAATTAGGGGCTGGGGAGATAGCTCCGTGGCATAAGTGCCTGCCTGGCAAGTACAAAGTTGTAAATTTGAAACCCTGTCCTGCAAAAAAGGAAAGAAAAGAGAGAGAGAGAGAGAAAGAAAGGAAGAGTGAGAGAGGGAGGGAAGTAGATAGATAGATAGATAGATAGATAGATAGATAGATAGATAGATAGATAGATAAACTGAGGATGGTGGTGCATGCCTGTAATCCCAGCACTTGGGAGGCTGAGGCAGGAGGATCTGTATGAGTTTGAAACCAGCCTTGGCTACAAAACTGAGCCCAAGGCCAGCCTGAACTGTCCTGTCTCAAAAAGACAAAAAAAAAAAAAAAAAAAAAAAAAGACAAAGAAAAAAAATTAATTTGCTTGGGGATGGCTGTGTCTGGCCCAGGCTTATCATCGTCTGCCAGGTTTTCAAAATGGTCACCAGTGCTCCTGGGAAATAGCTGGTAGGGCCTGAGTGACTGTGGTGGCTCTGCCAGCACTCGCTGTTCTCTGGACCAGGGCTCTGGCTGGTTCCTTGTGGAGCACATGATAGGGCACGCTCTTGTGGGAGGTGTGCCCCTGGTCACCTGGGGAAAGACAGGATGATGGGGCTGGGCTGGATGGGCAGTGGGGCTGGCTGACCTTGGGTAGCTTGGGGAAGGGAGACCCCAGCCAGAGCTGGGACCCCAGAGGGTGACAGGGAGGCTGGCTACAGTGGGAGAAGGGTCCTGAGGTCTGGATTCACCCTGGCAGGCAAATGTCACCTCCACACCAGGGGCCAGATGCATCTTTAGTCCAGGGCAAATAGCAAGAGCTGTCCCCATCTGGGGTAAAGGTCTTGTGGGAGGAAGTTCCTGTACCCTACCAGCTCCCCAGGCTGGGTAAAATGCTGAGCCCAGGCCAGTACTGGCAGATGTGACTGAGGCCTGGGATCGGTCATCCCAGCAAAGCCCTGGATCCCAGCCCGGGTGCCCAAAGAGAAGTCACAATGCCACAGTCCTAATGCTGGACCTCAGGGCCCACAAGGACAAGACAGCATGCTCAGTAAGCAGCTCCAGGGGCCAAGGACCTTGCCTGAATGATTCCCCAGTTAGGGCTCCAGGCTGGAGCATTTGGGGACCCATACTTACAGAGTAGCCACTCTGGCTAGCCCATGAGCACCTGGAGACTGTCTCTGGCTTTGGATGTCACAGAGATACCTGCAGTCAGGCTGGGGATCAGGGAGAAGGCTTTCCTGGGCCAGCAGCAGAGAGCCCTGGGGTAGAAGCTTCCAGACAGCCACTGCTCCAGAACGGACCTGCCTCAGGCAGAGCTTGTTTCTGTAGGTCACTTAAGACCCAGAGAGCTATGTAGTGTGGCAGTTAGGATTCGAACCCAGCACTGTGTTTTCTGGCACAGCAGTGTCTGAATTGCCTTCAGGTCCACCAGAACGCCCAGCCAGTGGCCCTCAGCACTGAGCCATCCAGTGCCACCAGTCTTCCCTGGGACTGGCACTTTTGCTCTTCTCTAACCTCCTGCTCCAGCCTTATTCCTACAAAGACCACTGGCCTCAGCATCAAGCAGCTGCCTCAGTAAGTCAGCTGGCTCCCCTTAAGCCAGAAACAATTTCCCTGTGCTCAGCTGAGCCTTCTGGCCTTCTGCCATCTGCTTGCAGCCAGCGGTTTACAAACGAGCTCTGCATCAGGGCCAAGGAACCAATGTTCATTAATGGAAAACCTCAGGATGGTTAATTGGAATTCATTTCCTGATCCACACCTCAGAGTTGACAGCCGATGTTCCTACAGCCTCGGGTGGGAGGTGTTGGCCATCAAGGCTGCACCTCACCTCCCCTGCCCTCCCACGGCCAACCCTTAGCCCTGCCACTGTGCGCTATGCATGGTGGGGGATGAGGAAGTCATAGCTCAGCCTCTCCCTTCAGTGCTTCCCCTAAAGGTCACAGAACCTGAGTCAGACAAGTGGGAGTTGAACCCCAGCTCTTAATCCCTGCCCTAGGGTGGGGACGGGGGCATTACAAGTATGACCCCTGCCTGGGGAATTTAGCACTGAGACTCTGTCTCAAAATTTTAAAAAAATTTTAAAGGGCTGGGGCTGTAGCTCAGTGTGAAGGGTCCGGATTCAACTGCCAAGACCAGGGGCCAACGAGCTAGCTCAGCAGTTTAAAGTACCTACCTAGGCAAGCTTAGACAAATGCAGTGACCACGGTTCAATCGCTGGCACCACTTGCCACACCAGTTCTGTCCCCAGAGTGGGCTGAGCAGGCCACAGATATCTAGATATCTAGATAGATGTATTTTTTTAAAATCACCAATACAAAATAACTGTTACTAGCTGGGCGTGGTGGCTCACGCCTGTAATCCCAGCACTCGGGAGGCTGAGGCAGGAGGATTGGTGCGAGTTCGAGACGAGCCTGGGCTACAAAAGTGAGCTCAGGACCAGCCTCAACTGCATAGCGAGACCCTGTCTCAAAAAGACAAAAAAATAAAAAAAATAAATTAAAAAAAATAAATAAATAAAATAAAATAAAATTAAAAAAAAAAATAAAAAAAACAACAACACTTAAAAGCCGGGCGTGGTGGCTCACGCCTGTAATCCCAGCACTCGGGAGGCTGAGGCAGGAGGATTGATGCGAGTTCGAGACCAGCCTGGGCTACAAAAGTGAGCTCAGGACCAGCCTCAACTGCAGAGCGAGACCCTGTCTCAAAAAGACAAAATAAATAAATAAATAAATAAATAATAAAAAAAATAAAAAAATAACTGTTACTTAATCTTTCTGAGCCTTAGTTTCTCCATCTCCAAACTCTAAAGCAGATGACATAAATTTCAGGGCCAAGCACAAAGTCTAAGACCTGCAGGGACTCAGTGCGTCACCACTCTGTAGACACCCCCAACCATGTCCCAACCCAGCTCATCTTCCCCCCCACCTTGCCCCTTGGCCATCCCCACTGCCACCCCCCGAGGGCCTAGCCAAGCCTTGGTTATCACATGGGACCCCTCTACCTTCTTTGTCCTCAGCTGTCACAAGTCCAGATCCACCTGTCCAGGTCTCCCTGCTCTGTGTGTCCTGGACCCTCCGTCTCTTCATTCTCACCCAGCCTCCAGATGCTGTGAAGTCACTGGTTTGAAAATCTTCTAGGAGGCTGGGGAGATAGATCTGTGACACAAAGACTTGGCAAGTACCAGGTTGTGAGTTTGAACCCCGGTCCCACAAGATAGCTCAGTGGTCTAAAGTGCCTGCTTAGGCAACCGCAAGGACCTCAGTTTGATCCCAGCACCACATGCTGCACCAGCCCCACCCCCAAGGCAGGCTGAGCCACCATAAAAATAAATAAATAAATAAAGTTTAAAAATAAATATTCTAGTGGCTCATCACCTTTAGGATGAAGCCCAGCCTCTGAGCTATCTCCCTGGCCCCTAAGCTTCTCTCTCTCTCTCTCTTTTCTCTCCCTCTCTTTCTCTCCAAGAAAGCACTAATTCTTACCAAGCTATCTCCCTGGCTCCAGCCTTGGTTTCAGATATACACTTATTCCTTCCCACAGCCCAGCTCAATGCAGGGGCTCTGTGCCTTGATGCCAGCAGCCCAGCCTTCTCTCCCCAATCTGCCCTGGTGACTTCTGCTTCAGGGCTGGCTCAGGCTGTAGTTCCTCCAGGAAGTCTTCTGGTGGCACCTGCTGGGCTTAAATTTCTCTGGATCTGCAGCTCCCCTGCTTGTGTTTTTCTTGCCTCCCTAGGAGCCCAGGCTTAAATTGCATGTAGGAAGGCGAGGTGGAATTCAAACTCCTCTCCAAGTAAGCAAGACTCTACCTGCCTTAGTTACTTTTCTCTCATTGCTGGGACAAATACCCGACACTCAAAGTGAAGGAAGAAAAGGTTTATTTAGCTCACAGTTACTGGAGGCTTCAGTCCATACTTGGCTGGATTCAAGGCACAGAGGCACATGGCAGACAGTTCATGGCGGTGGAACAGGGACAATGGTGACAGAGGCAACAGACCAATCAGGGCAGCAGAGCAACAGTGTGAGTTTGTCTCTCTGTCTCTCTTTAAATTACATCAGGCTCTCTGCCTTAGCCTGTACACCTCAGGCCATACCCATAGTCCCAGCAGTACTCAGACCATACTCCCAACAGTACTAAAACATGTAATCCCAGTGGATCATCATTCAAGTCTCAAACTCTACAAGTCCCTGCCCCATGATTGCATGAGGCTTTGAGGGGACAACTAGACATAAACCATAACACTACCCCAGGCCTCAAGGCTGCCTAGGCTCAGCTGTGGCCCATGGGGGCCTTGGCTCTGGTGGGGCCTCTTGGACCCTGAAGGCAGAGGCCAGGTTTCATTCAGTCGTTGCTGCTGCCCCCTCACCTGCCTTGGGCTCTATGGGGCATGTGCCTCTCTCCTAACCAAATTATCCTGACCATCTGCTCTTCCAGCATCTCATTAGCCCCTGAAGCAAGGCCTGGGACCTCAGGAGCCCCACCCAACAGCAGGCATCAGGCTTCCTGCTTTCCCAACCCTGCTGCAGCCTTGTAGATTTTCCTCCCTGGAGCTGAGAGCAGCCTCTCCTATCCTTCTCTGCTCCTAGCCTCTGGGATGCTCTGAGTTGCACCCCTGATGAGACCTTCTCCTCCTGGGAACCCTGGAGGGCACCCCTGCTAGCCTCCCATGCCCAACCCCACCCTGCTCCAGGTGCACGAGCCCCCTCACTGCTCCTATCCACTGGCCTGATGCAGGCTGGTGCCCGCCTTTCTTAGGAAGACTTATTCAGTGTCACTTCTTGGATTCCTGCTTGGATCACCCAGAAAGACAGGAGCTTCCCTGCTATTGTACCCTTATAGGTCCCTCGGTGTCCTTCCCTTCCAGATCCATTGTTTCTGTGGTGACAGCACTGTATTTTTTCTTTTTGGTGCTTGGGCCAAATGCACTGAGTGTTCAAAGGCAGGCACAAGCTCAGTCAGGTGTCTGTCTTGTCCCTCAGCCTAGCTTAGGCAGCCCTGCACATGGCTTGAGGACAAAGGAAAGGAGGGTCTTTCCTTCCTTGGCACTGGTGCACCTGTACCTCACATCTGCTGCGTGCCTACCATGGCAGCCTATACTGTCTCCTGTTGACTAGGGCCTCTATGAGGCTATGCTGGGCCAGAGACCACAGAATGTTGGAAGCAGAAGGCCTCGGACTGCCACCAAGGAGCCTGAGCTGTGCAGCTGTCTGCCACCAGGTGAGAGTCCCAGAGCTCCAGGACACTACAGGGTGTTCCCCGTGCGTTCAACTCTGGTTCTGTAACTCCTTGCCTGGGGGAACTTGTCTGCCACCCAATTTAGGGAGACCATTCTTCTTCCTTTTTCCTTCTTCCTTCTCCTCCTCTTCCTTCTTCCTTCTCTTTCTTTTTTTCTTTCTTTCTTTTTTTCTTTTGGTCTTTTTGAGATAAGGTCTCACTATTCAGTTCAGGCTGGCCTTGATCTCACTTGGTAGCCTAGGATGGTCTCGAATTCAACAATCCTCTTGCCCCAGCAGCCTCCTGAGTGACTACAGGTGTGTACCACCACTACCAGCTAAGAGGCTATTTTAAGTTGTATCCCCCTACCACAGCCTGAGGTAGCCCAGTGACATTCTGTTCTACACTTCTTTTTGGTGGTCACTTGCCATCTGCCATGCAGTGAACTCTATCACTACCCTTACATGTTTCCCTAGTGCTGCTGGGTTGCTCTTGAGATGTCCCTTGTGCTGCATGCCCCTGAACTCTGGCCTCAGACCACCCCCTTTCCTCCTGAAAATGGAGATACTATCCTTGTCGTCCAGAGTTGCGAGGCACAGAAGGGGTACATGGGGTAAATGGAGGACAGTATTGCCCCCTGGCTTTAGGAAATACCCCTACTGCTGTGACCTGAGTCAACTGAGGGAGCGTTGGTAGAGGCGTGGTGGGGAGAGGAAGCACCAGGTCCTGAAGGCCCTTGCTCCACCATCTGGTCTCAGCTTCTAGCTGGCACTCTGACCCCTGGGCTATAGCAGGTGGCAGGCTGTGGTGAGTTAAGGACACCTCCCAACAGTTGGGAGGTATGGTGAGGGGAAGACATGGGGACCACAGGATCTCAGACCTCAGCCCCAAATGTAATATACATGATTGATGTGTGGTAAGGGAGGGAGGAAGGTGCGCAGCTCAGAAACCGTCCAGACTGATTTATTGGTTAATTAGTGGTTTCCACAGCCACAGACTTCCCCAGCTGTGACGTGGGTAGGGAGGGAGGGGACTATAGGGCAGTCTGGGTAAAGGGAGGGCAGCTGGGACCCAACCCAGGCTTGGTGTCTCTTTGGAGCTGAAGAAATAGTACAAGGGGTCTGGCCAGGGGATGGACATGGCACAGTGTGCCCAGGGAAGCCCAGCTGGCCTGCACCTGGGAGCCACACAGAACTTCCTTTAGGATGGGGACAGGGAGCATACTGAGGTTTCTAGAGACAGGTGTGGGGAGCTAGGGAGCCACAAGCTTGAAAAAGTGAAGCAGGAGGAACCAAGAAAAACTGCAGCAACCACAGAAACAAAGAGGCCCCAGAGGTGGAAAAGAAGGGCCACTGTGTGTGTGACCTTATTATTATTATTATTGTTATTATTATTATTTTGTCTTTTTGAGACAGGGTCTCAGTGTGCAGTTCAGGCTGGCCTTAAGCTCACTTTTGTAGCCCAGGTTGGTCTCAAACTCGCACTGATCCTCCTGCCTCAGCCTCCCGAGTGCTAGGATTACAGGCGTGCACCACCACGCCCAGCTATGTGTGTGACCTTAGCCACGAGATTGAACCAACCTCTAGGGAACACTGGCTATGTGACCTTACCTTGGACAAATCACTAAACCTCTCTGGTCCTTAACTTCTACATTTGTAAAATGTGGCTGAAACTGGCTTTCTTGATATTAACCCAGCACTATGTAGCAAGAGTTTCATGAACAAGTACTATTAACTGCTAGGCTTAAATCACATAGGCTAGCACTTAGGACCAAGAAAGCCTGGTAAGCGGGGGAGTGGGGACTGGAGAGTGTGCTCCAGGTGGTAAGGCTGTTCTCCTGCTAGGCTGGTTTGACACAAGCTGGGCTTATGCAGGGGGCACTGCACTCAGCTGAGCGAGCCCCTTCTCTGCTGCCCAGGGGGACGGGTTGGGTTGAAGCTTGAACAAGTCGGGCCACCCTCTGAATGCTCTTCAGAGGGCACCTGCCAGGCCTGGTCCTCTCGCCCAGTGCCATCTGTCCGAGGGGAAGTGAAGTGACAGACGCAGGACACAGTAAGGGTGCAGACAGGCAGGGTCTACTCCTGTACGGGAGCAGGCAGGGCTCTCGACGGCCCTCTGCGCGAAGCGGGCTCGCCCCTGGACTCTGCGCCCCAGGCGCCCCGGGCCGGCAGCGCCAACCCAGGCCCAGCGTCCCCACCGAGGCCGGAAGCGCCCGAGGAAGCGGGGCGGACGCGGCGGAGCGCACGGCGGGCCCCGGGCGGGCAGCGGGACCGATGGCGGCGGCGGCGAGCGCAGGGCCACAGGCGGCGGAAGCGCGCGCGGAAGTGGCGCGAGGCGAGCGCGTAGACGATCGGGTTGAGGCAGGAGTTGGCGTAGGCGAGGCAGTGCGAGGCCAGGCGGCAGGCGTAGGTGGCGGGGCTGAAGGCGAAGCGGCCGTACCAGAAGCAGAGGATGAGCGCGTGGTGCGGGCCCCAGCAGAGGGCGTAGAGCGCGGCCACCGCCAGCATAGCGCGCCCCGCGCGACCCGTGGCCCTTCGCCTGGCCTCCGCCGCACCCGCGCCCGCGGGGCCCACGGCGGCCCACAGGAAGCGCAGCGTGCGCCCGTAGGCCAGGCTCACCACGGCCACAGGCAGCAGGTAGCCCGCCGCAAAGGTGGCCACGTCGAGGGCGCGGCGGCGCGCGTCCTCCCAGGCGGGCACGCAGAGCTCGAGCGCGCCGTAGCGCACCGTGCCGTAGTAGCTGAGGTAGGGCGCGGAGAAGAGCGCCGCCAGCAGCCACACCAGCGCCACGGCGGCGCGCGCGTTGCGGGGGGTGCGCAGGGCCCGCGAACGCAGCGGGTGCCGCACAGCCAGGTACCTGCGGGAGATGGGTGGGCGGTGAGGCGACAGATGGGCCACTCTGCGCCGGCCGCGCGTCCACACCTAGCGCAGGGGACCCTGTCCCTGACAGAACTTGGGTTTCCAGAACAGTAGGGAGTGGTTGTTAGGGTTCAGGGCGAAGGCAAGCAGCGAGCGCAGGGCAGTGGCTGGCACTTAGCAAGGGCTGAATGACTGTAGACATTGTTCACTGCCATCTTTCCCTGGGGGCCAAGCGAGGCACAGAAGGAAGCGACTCAGACCCAGGAGTGAGCCTGGATCGCACACCATGTTCCAAGCCAGGGGACCAGGTCTGGCCACAGCCTGGGTCAGATGGGGGTGGTTATAAAATATCTCTTGAATGCATTGTATTTCTTTTGGCGTTCACTTGATATTTACAGAGCACCTACTATGTGCCAGGCCGTGTGGTGACATGGAACACAGAGGTGGCCTCTGGAATCTGATGGTGGAGGTAGGGGAGGGCAGGATGATCCCCACGTACATGTTCTGCGGGGCCCAGAGAGCATTCTTCCCTGCTTCCCACCTGCCTTCCTAAGGGATGTGTCCTCATCTTCCTCCCCCTCCCCCCTCGCTTCCAGCGCACCTGTCCACAGAGACGGTGGCCAGCGTGAAGCTGCTGGCATACATGGTGAGGTAGATGAGTAGGTGCACAGCTTTGCAGACCAGGGCCCCAAAGAGCCAGGCATCCAAGGTGTAGATGGCAGCTTGGAAGGGCACGCAGCACAGGATGAAGCAGAGGTCTGCCACTGCCAGGTTGAGGATGAACAGATCCGTGGTGCTGCCCGGCTCCTGCCAGGCACTTGGGCCGGGCTGAAGCAGCACAGCCAGTACCAGCCCATTGCCCACTGTGCCCAGCAGGAAGATGAGGGCAAAGACCACAGGGACAGCCACGGCCCCCACATTCTCTGGGCTGTCCAGTGAAATGTTCTGGGTATCAGTCATGGCCCCATCAGACAGCACCTAGGGAAGAGAAGCTGGAGTCCACAGGCAGGAGCCCTGCCCCTGGTCACTTGGCCCAGGGTCCCAGCCTGATGTGGCCATCTATCCTGTGCTGGAAGTTCTCTGGGGCTAGGAAGTTGAAAGGGAGGGTGAGCAAACCCAAAAGTCACTGCTGAGACCCAGAGTGATCAAGCACCCTCCCGCACCACACCGGTGTGTTGGAGCATTTGGGTGCAGTTCCTCAGTTTTCTGGGAAACTCAGTTTGGGTCACGAATAGATATCAACTCAAGAGGCAGCTGGGGACAGGCAAGGTGAAGACCTGGAAGGTGGGGAAGGGGCTGCAAAAATACAGGAGCTGGTGAAGATGCTTGGGGAGACCCTTGGACATGAGACCTGGCTATATGAGCTGTAGCCTCAGAAAGACACAGGTGACACTGCCATCACTGGGGAGTTCAGTCTAATGGTATTCCCATGATTGCCAAACTAGGAACACCAGATAGGTCACTACCTGCTGTTACACATTGAAAATTGAGGCCCAGGGAGGGGACATGGGTGGCTAGTAGCACACCTTGGTGACAGATTGAGGGCTGCTGCCATCAGGGTATACTGACTGCATGTTAACAGGAGGTGCCTCTCAACAACCTGCGTGTGCGCGTGTTCTCACCCTGCTCAGCGCTACAATCGCCCACCACCTGTGGATCCCCTGACTCACCTGAGAACAGGCCTGGGAGGGTCAGGAGTGGGGGCAGGGAGGAGAAGGCAGGCATGGGCTGTCCCCACCCAGCACCCAGCAGGCCCCTGGGCTGGGCACCACCCACCTCTGTCCGGGACACCGAGCTGCTGCTTGGTCCTGGGTGCAATGGCCAGGCTGGGGTGCCTCCTGGCCCAGCGACTGCCCCTTGGTGGTACCCTGCAGGTCCAGTCTTCCTCCTACCTCTCCCTCTTCACATCTAATCCCCCTCCCAACCCGCTCGCCTGCTGGGCCAGACTTGGGCACTCCTGGAGTGGCCTCGGGCCACCTCCTCAGCCCATGATTTCCCCCGGGTGGCATGCTCCTCTGCTGGGCTCTCCTCTGCGTCGTCGTTGCTGCGCTCTCCTCTCCGTGCAGCGCAGGGTGTAACCCATTGATCTCGCTCTCTGAGATTGGCTTCATGATTAACCCCTGCGTGCCCAGTGCCCAGCCCATCTCCAGCCCTCCCACCTTCCTGTGGCCCTGCCCACAACTCCACCTCTCCCCTCCCTGCTCCAAGTGAGGCTCTGGTCTGAATTTAGAAAAGATTCCTAGTTTTTCTTTTCAAAGATTTTATTCTGCAAGCAAAGTTGGTTTCTTAGGTATACAGTCTGCACAGTCACTCAGAATCCTGAGTGTAGGAGGGGGCTCCTAATCTGTTTAATGTTCTTCTGACTTGAAATTCTTCTTTGAAAAAAAAAAATTCTTTGGTACTGGGAATTGAACTCAGGACCTTGCACTTGCCAGGCAAGTGCTGTGCACTGAGCCAGGACATGAGTCCCCTTCCTATAGATTTCAGGTAGTATAACCCCTCCCCAGGTCCTTTGAACCCTGGGAACCCATCTCCTTTTGTAGCTTGTACCAAGGGGTTTCCATCAGGAGAGCTTATGACTCTGACCAGTCTCCCCTTAGCCTGAGACATGGAGCTAGCAAAGGTTCTAGAACTCAGATATGATCTGTGTATTTTATTATTTTATTTTCTTATTTCAGAACTTTGTTTATTTATTATTATGGCCAGCTCAGCCTGCCCTAACAGCAGGGCTGGCGCAGCATGTGGTGCCGGGGATTGAACCGTGGTTCCTGCAGCCGCCTAAGTTTTCCTAAGAAGGTACTTTAGACTACTGAGCCATCCTGCCGGGCCCCTGTGTATTTTATTTTCTAAGAAATCTATTATAGGCTGGGGAAAAAAGAATGGATTGAGGGAGAGAAATTTACTTAAAGAGTGTCCTGTAGGGCTGGGGTGATTGCTCAGTAGAGTAAGTACCTGCCTAGCAAGCGCAGGATCCTGAGTTCAATCCCTGGTACTACAAAAAAAAAAAAAAAAAAAAGTGTCCTGTGAAGAATCTCTTGTCCAGGCAAATGCCAAAAAGGTTCGTGGATCTTGGTGAGTGGCTGTGTGACTGTCACAAGGTTCTGGCTCAAAGACTCAGAGCAGTGGCTGATGGACAAAGGCTTCTTCCAGAAGGTAGAGGGGCTGCACCCAGGAGCATGGTACACGAGGCTTAGCCAGACAGGTGATAAGGACATGAGGCAGTCTGGTGAGTTAGGGCCACCTGCAGGAGGTCTGAGAGGGGAGAAGTCACCTGTAGGGGCACAGGCAGAGTGCTGGGATGCCCAAGGTGGTGGGGGGAAAACCGTTCAGGACCAGCTCCTCCTGCCGGAGTTGTGCATCAGGGCTGACTGTGCAGCCCCGAGTCACCCACCACAGAGGCAGAGAAACCCCCCACCCTGGTTTTTGGAAGCAGAGACTCACTGAATAGAAGGCATTAGGAATTTTTTGTTTTTTAAATGTGGTACTGGGGATCAAATTCAGGACCTTGTGCTTGCCAGGGAAGTGTTTATGCCGCTGAGCTGTATCCCTAGCCCCTTAGAAGGAAGGCATTGGGAATCAGACCTTAATCCTCCAAACTTAATCCAGAACCATAGAACTGTGGCATTTTATAATCCCTGAACAAGGGAATTGTAAGACACTAGACTCCCTATGGTGTGGTGAACCAAGGGTATTAATGCATCCTTACAAGCCTGGACACCTGTGTGTCTATGCCTGAACCCCAGGATCATGTGCATCAGTCCCTGAAAAACCAAAGATTCAGGACAGGCTCTGCACATTTCTCCCCATGTGGGAGGCCCCTCCCTGGGGCTGGGCCCAAACTGTTCCAGGGTAGAGTTCCGAGAGGCAGTGAACAGCCAAGCCAACACCATACTAGAGGACGAGGGAGGAGGTGACTCTGAGCATGCTCCCTCTGGACAGGCAGTGGACTCGTGTGTTCCTGTTCTTTCCTTACTCCTGCTGCTGTCCCTGATGGCCCAGGCTTGAAGCTGCTACCCATCACAGAGGCCCGAGACAGCCTGGCTGAGCACAGCTCCCAGAGCTCTTGGCTTCACGGATGCAGATCCGGGCACCTGTTGTGGGCGGCACGCGTGAAGCTCAGGCACGGGAGCCCAGAAAGGCTGCTGTGCCTGCTTGATGCTTTCAGCAACTCCACTCTCGCGTCAGTGGACCCCTGCCAGGCCGCTGGGCATGCTGAGCCCGGAGCTGACCTAGAGCATGACAGCTGCTAGGAGCTCAGGTTCTCTGCAGTGCTTGGGTGAGGTAGGGCACTACGATGGCAGCCACTTGCATAAAGGCGAGTCCCCTCGTCTGGGCCTTGCTGGGTCTGCCACACCATCCAAGGCAAGTGGACCCATCCTGTTCTCAGTCATGACCAGCATGACTTGCTGGTCACCACAGACCACATACAGGAGATCAACTGACAGTGGAGTTCTGGCTCCCATGTATACACAGCCTTTAGCCAGGGGCCTGGCGATGATGTGGCATACGTTACCTGGCTATGTCCCTTCTGGTGCTAGGAGCTCCTGGACGCCAGCATTGAGCTCCTCTGGACTCAAGGCCCAGATTCCCAGAACCCATCTTTAAGCACCTCCATCGCAAACGCTAGCAGAGGACTGGATGCCCGAGATGCAGGCCCAGATTCCT